>MNCI01034162.1:86332-103922 GCA_015680685.1 Gnetum montanum | reverse complement strand
AATTTTCTCCTAGCTTATTGGACAAGTAATCCTCTGATTGGTTAGCCAAATTACTTAAGAGAGAAGATAGGAGAGATATTTTTGAGATATTTTTGGGATATTTTTCCTAGTAAGAGGAGAATCTAATTTTTTGGGAAGTCTTATACACCACTTAGAAGACTTGACATCTCATTTCGAAGAGGCAAAATTAAAAAGATATATATGTGTATGAAGTAAGTTGCCACTATAGCTTGTATTCCTATGTATTTTAGAAATTATATTTTAATTTTCTATAATATTGTAACTACCAAGGCCACTTGTCAACTTCTTTTTCTCTTTGGTGGTTGCAACCATCTAAAATTGTTGTAACTTACCTAACTTGTTGGGCAAGTAACCTCCTAACTTGTTGGGCAAGTAATCTCCTCATTGGTTGGCTAAGTTACTTGGGAGAAAAGTTAGGTGAGATATTTTTGAATATGTAACTTCCCTACCTACCTTTGAACCCTATAAAAAGGCTTCAGGGGTCAAGGAGAAAAGAGGGGAATCACAAGGGGTCTCACACATCACACTTGGAAGATTTGTAAAGAAGATTTCTTGGAAGATGGCTTGCTAGAATAAAGATTTCAGCCTCTTTGTCATGGTCCTGTGAGTTATGCATTTCATTTTTTGTTTTGTTTAAATTGTTTAGCTAGTGGTTTAGATAGTATCATCCTTGGCAAGTAATTTTGGGATTTTTAGATTGCTCTTATTGTTCTTGTTGCCCGATAGAAATTTCTATTAAAATTTTGTCATAGAAGCGCATGTGTTTAAAAGCCTTGAGAGCATTTTAGTAGTAAATTTCGTTATTGTGCAACGTGTGGGAACTGCTATTGGGATTGTTGTAAGAGAGCCTCTGTTTGTAGTCACACCGTTGAACAATTCAGTAGTAGAGAGTGAAACACCATGGAAATTGTGAGTCGGCCTCAGGCAAAGATTCGCAATTCAAGCGAGAGCGCACATCAGCTTTTGTTCAAAGAAAAGTTTATGCTCTATTACGCACGGTAGCGTAATGAGCGTAATGAGCCCCAAAACAGTCAAAGGCAAAGTCTAGAGAAATGCAACAATTCAACATTTTTCTCATGGCGTGCGGATAACTTATCTTACGCTCGTTACACAATGTTGCGTATCACAACGTATTTCATCGCCAAGACTAGACATTGTTTACGCTTCATTACGCATGGCTGCATAATCGAGCATAAAACAGCTTGAATCTATTGTTTTTATGCCAGATTACGCTCATACATGCAACATAATGCGAATGAGCGTGATATAACCCAAAGACAATTGAAACATGCCCGACACGCACCTGTTCTTCACACGCACAATACGCAAATGAGCGTATTGTGCGTAGTCACAGTTTGACATAAAATGGTCAGGTCAACGGTACCCGAAATGTCTGGGATGCACGTCATCAGGGTTGCACCTTTCCGCAGGACGTCGTAGCCTATAAATGCACCAGTCGACAAAGGTACAAAAGTTGGCAAATCAAAAGGGCAAGGGCATTTTCTGAGCAGGGAACACTTATCACCTTGAGCAGAGATACAGAGAGCAACCTTTTGGCAATTGTTGACAGCATCACCTTTCAGCAGGAACAGAGCATAGTTCGCTTGAGCCTTAGCAATAAGAGCGATCATTCCTTTGGGGGAAGACACGACTTTCTCCATCAGCGATTGTTATCAGTCCTGAGCAGAAACTACCCAAAGCAAAGAAGAAGAACAAGGATCGTGAGATCATCTTGCCCGGTTTACAGGCTCTACTGGTCAGAAACAGTTGATTGGTAGACGTCAGAGCTTGACCTTCCTTGCATCCCAGCTTTGGCCTATGAGGTAGATCGGACTTCTGTTTGGACAGTTTTCTTGTTGTTTTGTGCTTAGTTTACATCAAGTTATCGGGATCTCCCCATTGTAACGTGACATACAAAGTATACATTTGTTCAAATCAAAGCATAGATCTTTGAAACCACGTGTTTCTCTCCTGTTAGCTTCCTCTTGGCATGTTTAGCGTTATCATTGTTACGATTCATCCACGTTGTTTTCCTTTCATTCTACGATTCCTCGAATCAAATCGACCCATGTAAATATTTACAATCTCCATCGTTTTACTAACTTGTAAGTCCCTGTTTGATCGATAAGACCGTTTAGGACGCCGCGGATTCGTTTTTCCAGCATAGCCCTCGCACGGATCCGTATTTCTAGCTACTAACGTTTTCTGTCGTTACAGTTTTCTAGCGCTAGAAGGAGGGCCTGAACCTCTGATCCGTCCTTTTTGGGTAGCTCTGTTAGCGATCTATACCCAAAATCTTAAACGTAATACCTCCAGGGAAGCTTACGATAAGTCGTGTGGTGTAGATTGGTCTCAGCAACGATTCCTTTGGAATCCTACAGGGCGGAAAGCCTATTTGCGATCTTATCGCTAGCCATCTTTTAGATCCAATTATCAGTTATCATTCATTGATCAATGGATTCCCTTTACATGACCACATCCACCATGGTTCTTATTGATTTGGATGCCACATCTATGAACCCTGTCGCCGTAACCAGGCTAGCTACTGGTGCAGTGGGATCTCAAGGACCATCGCGCCAGTCATTAAGACTCCAGGGGAAAGAGCCCGTCATTACAGTTATAACCCTTGAAGAATACAAATTTATCTATTTTAAGATCCAGGCGAAGCTGGCTCTCAGCCGAGCCAAGGTCGAAGCGAAACGAAGCTTCGAGATGATCCACCGAGGGGGTCATGATTTCAAACCAACAGCTTACGACATTATCCCTTTGACTGAGCACCAACACGAACTCATAACTCAGTTGGTCATGGCCAAGAGTCAGGCTGTACAGGCTATGGTGGAACCCCAGAATGGGGAGGAGGAAGAGGATGAGTTGGCGGCTCAGTCCAAGCACTTATTCCACACCCTGAGCCCCCAAACCTATGTTAATCTGGTATTCCCACTCAATGGGGAGGCCACATCTCTTAACACAGCCATGACCACGCAGTTGCCCGTCCTGGTCCTTCCACAGGTCACTGTGCAGTCGTCTAGGCTGCAAGTACAACTACCCCATAATAACGTGGGGGCGGTTTCATCACCGCGTATACTTAGCATCCTAGTGGTGGTCCCAGCGACCACCACACCCCATTTCATCCCTCAGATACAACCCCAGCTCACATCTACAACACGCCTGGCACAGACTCTATCGCTTCCACCCCCTCCAACTCAGCAAATCACCGCAGCTGTACCATCACAAGCCTTCATCCAATAGCCTGCCGCAAGTCTATGGGTTAACCCTGCAGCGCAACACAACCCGTCTGCGGTGTACGGTGTGTAGCCCTCGGTTGCACCTGCGACGCAAGTTCTGCAGGTGATCCCTCAATATACCTATCATTATCCCACGCAGTAGGTGGGAGTTAACCTCTCGTCTCAGATCGGTGGGTGGTGGTCTTCATAGGCCCCCCAGCCTGTGGGGATCCCTGCTCCACCAGCATCCAACCAACCTCTTCCTTCCTTCCCATTTCCTGGCGCTGCCCATCTAGTCCAACCTCCGATGCCTTCTGCGCAGACACCTCCGCCAACAAGTCTAGACCAAGCCTTCCAGCTTATCCAGACGCTTACTAAGGAGGTTCGATGCCTCAAGGCAGCTGGTTCTGATACCATTCAGATCATGGACTTTTACCAGGATGATCCAATTAGTCTAGCGGTCCCTATGCTGTCGTTGCCGCCAAGGATTTCCCTCTCTTATTTTACCAAGTATAATGGAGAGGGGGATCCCAACGCTCATTTAGTTACCTTTAGATCTGAGTCTTTGTTGTTACAACAGTGGCTGCACACGCTCATCCAAGTCTTTGCGATGTCTTTAACAGGGAAAGCTTTGGATTGGTACAGATCCCTCCCATGCTCTTCCATCTCAACTTTGGAAGAGTTGCTGACCCAATTTGTGACCCGCTTCAAATACAACCTGAAACCAGAAGTCACGTTGGATCAGCTTATGGGGGTGAAACAAGACCCGCTTGAGCTAGTCCAAAAGTTCATATAGCGTTGGAATGCTACTTTGAATGAGATCCGCGAGCCGATCGCAGACTCCCATCTACTGGCTATATTCAAAGGAGCAGTCAATGACTTTATTAAGTCTAAGCTATATTATCTTTCCCCTGGCTATTTACATCCAGCCTTCGCTCAAGTCAGAAGCATCCAAGATGCTACGGAGGCCAGCAAAGACCCGGCGTATGTCACCTACAGGAACGCACACAACAAGGCCAAGGATAAAGGTAAGGCAGCGACAACGACAGTAGCTGCGCTGACTGAAGGCGCAAAGAATAAGAACAAGAAGGCACCCACAACATCACCTGAGACCACGGCTGGTGCCGGCACCAACCAAGACATAGCTGCCCCTGAAGGGCCCCCTCAGCCAAAACCAAATTTTGAGCGTAAAGATCGTTCAAAATACGCGACCTTGCCTATAAAGCATTCTGAATTGCTGAAATAGTTGTTGGCGGTAGGGTACCTTCAACCTAAGAAGGTATCTGAGGAAGCTCTGAAGCGTCACAGAAGCCACTGTGAATTGCTGAAGAACCCTTCCTTAGCCTTGCCTAACGAACCACTAGTTCCGAGATCTTTCAGGCTAGATCGTTTCTGTGACTATCACCAGATGTGTTGTCATGACACGAATTACTGTTGGGCATTGAAGGATGATGTTCAACGCATGATCGACGAAGGTCATCTAAAATTAGACGGCAATAACCCGACGCGCCCCGAAAACCAAACATTGCACGTATATACGGACCTGTTGAACGCAAACAACGCTCCTTAAACAATCAATGTGGTGAGTACGGACGGTGAGCAGAAGGGTTTTCCAAAACAGCCTTTTGTTTTGCGTGTGCCCGCCAGTTCACCAAGGGGACCAACTATTTCATCGGTAGCCAGTGGGGTCTCAAGGCCGCCCTTCATCATATGGGCACCTTCTCAGATACACCCTTAGTCACATGCCAGCACTCAAGCCGCGGCTTCGTCCGCACCCACGCCTAGGGCACCCTTCATTATCAGGGCACCAAAACCACAGGCTGCTCCTCTCACGCAGGGGCAGACCTTTAGTCGAAATAGCCAATCATCACCTCCCAAGCGAAAGGGAGAGGACACTTCAATTAACGCAACAAAAGACCATCTTACGCTCGGCTTCCCTAAGCCTAAGCCCCTAGCCTCTGCGCCTTTTTCTATACCTTAGAAGCAGGATAAAGGTTCAGAAATGCAGCCACCTTCTCTGGGCAGGAAAAGGAGCAACCCTCCCACTGACACCGTTCCACCTCGGGAGATCTGTCTCTTGGGCTGAATGGAAGAGGACAAGGGAGACAAGCAACCCAGCCGAGAGAAGGACCTCCTCGACGCATTCACGCAAGTCAAATAGGCTCTTAAGCAAAAGAACACAACGCTGAGCCTTTACAACTTGCTTATGACTTCTCGTGAACACCGTGAGGCTATGGTACGCATGCTGACGTCCATATTAGTGGATGGAAACTTACCAGTGGAAGAGGAAGCGATACACGCTGTTATGTTTCCTTCTGAAGCTGAGCAACCCAAGCCTACCTCGCTAACCTTTCATGACGAGTCCATCAAAGACAATCTGGAGAAAGGTCAGGTGAAGACTGAGCCTATGTTAATTACCATTCGGGTCGGCCAGTACTGGATCCGGAGGGTACACGTGGATGATGGCGCAGCTACTAATGTCATTCCTTATTCCATAGTGGATAGGTTGGGCTTGGTCAACCAGATCACTCCCACGACGACGACCTGCGTAAAATCATTCAACGAAGCACGGGTTCAAGTCAAGGGGACGGTGCGTATCGAGTTTGTGGTGGGGGATCAATTCCCAATAGAGGCCACGTTCTTAGTCATCGAGGAGATGCCCGACTTCAGCTTGATCTTAGGGAGGTCGTGGTTAGCCCAGCTGAGGGCGATTTTGTCACTGATACACCAAGAGATACACCTGCCCTACGCCGGAGGGGAGGTTATCATACGTAGCGATGAAATCACCCCCAGGACCATCAATAACATTGAAGAAGAACGAGGTTTGGAGATAGAGACGACTGATGATCAGACCCATCTCCAAGCCCCTCAACAAACTGACAGCAATGACGACGGTCTAGCCTGGGCCGACCTGTCATTTTCGGATGACAGCGTAGAGGAGTCAAATCATAAGCCTCCTCGTCCTTACGCAGCGCTCAATGTAAAAGCCATTAAGAGACAATTGTGTATTAATGGTTGAACGTGCGCTACCATGTCCTTGTAAGTTATCGCGTGCCTTACTTAACAATTTCTTTTGTTTTAATATACTTTTACGCTACATTTGCTCTCTGTGTTTACGCTTGTCATTTCTTACGTTTTTTATCGTACCCACGTTATTCACGCTCTCACATTATTTTACGCATTTACACAGGATTATATTCTGTTACAATTTACCCAGTTGGCCCGCAACGGCCTTAAACTAGTTACATAGAATCAGCATACTAATACCGCTGCACGTAGTTACGCAGTTGGCCCACAACGGCCTTAAACTAGTTGTGGTCTGCAAAGGCCTTAAACTAATTACGCAGTATTGCATGCTGTGACCATTTACGCTTGAATACGCAACAGGCCCACAACAGCTTTAAACTATTTGCTAGTTTATGCACAATCATATGACAGCCCGCGATGGCTTTAAACTAGCTAGTACATTCCATCAGTATAACTTAGGTAGAATCCTTAACATTTACTTTCACACTGATACAGATAAAAGCATAAAAAGCCAAACAACAAACTAATTGACATTTAAAATATCCACTGGATCTTATAGCAAGTCTTTAACAGTCATTCGTAAAACAATACTCGACCTCACATTAATAAAATTATGCGTAAATCACAATTACGCATTTCCTGTACTGCCACTGTCACCAGTATCTCTTAACTCCGGATCCAGCCTTAATGGATCATCCTCTAGGGGACCTTCGTGTCTAGAAATTAATCTTTCACGAGCAATTTCCCCTTCATGAGTTCTTTGTTCTAACACCGGCTCTACAGGAAGGCGCTCTTCATCGCTGCGTTCTTCCTCTTGTGCTGGTTCCTCATCTTCCTCGTCTTCCCTATCTTCTTCTGGCACCTAAATGCAAATAACATCAGAGTTATGATAAGTACCACAGTCGAAGCAATTTTAGATTTAGTCCTATCTAAACTTACTTGCGATGGCCCTGCTTCCGCAACAAAAGGAAGCTTGTCCAAGCTAGCCCACAGGCACTTCATGATCTCTTCCTCAAATAGATCTGGTCACACATCCTCTCCCAATGCAGCTCCAGCCTTCACTTTCCCTTTCTCCACGCTAGTCTAGCGAGGCGGGTTAGGGAAAAATGTAGGGAATATCTTCTTGTCCCTAGGGAGAGTCATCTCCCTTTCCGGGGATGCACTTACAGTCACCTACTCTTCAAACTTTTTGAAGGCTTCAGATGCCCCGATGATGTCCAAGAAGACCTCTTGGGATTGGGCTTTGACGGTGGAATCGTGGTAGAGCTTACGATAAGCGATACTTTCTCGCTTATATAGATGTTTGTGGTCCTTCTCCTTCTGCCCCAACTCTCGTACGGATGCGCAATAATTCCTCAAATTCTGGCTCTTCCGAGCTAGGAGTTCTATCTGCATCCGTTGTTCTACCAACGTCTGACTGGTCCGTATGCTGTTTTTGATGACGTTCCAATAATGGGAGTAGTCCACAACAGCAGTACACCAGTCTTCATCCCCAATTGCCCACGCCTGTAGGAACTCATTCCGCAACCTTAGGTCCCCCACTTCCTTAGTCAGAGACTCAACCTTCTGCTCTGTCCTCTGCAGCCATTTCTAGAGGCTCTCATTAACACCCCTACTTTCTCATAAGGAGCATGTCGAGCATAACGCACATTTACGCATTTCATCATAAATGTGGTGTGGCATGGCCGCCCCATCGGATGGAGGCTCCACGATGTCTAGATCAATGGGCTCCGTGGGATCCCATCGGAGGTGAGCTCCTAATAGAAACAATCATCAACGTTGGTGACACATTACCATTATGTAGTATCATAAATTTCCTACAACTATAACATACCAGCTCTAGGTTCGACACGCTCTAGGTGCTCGATCATGTCACTGACAACGCCTTCCATGAAGGCAAACTTGTTAGGGAAGTCACTCCACGCTCTATTCACAGCGACAAATGTGGATACATCTTCTTTTCCTGTAGCGTAATCCAGTTAGAAAATTCGTCTATTAACAGAATCCTGCAAACTTGCTAACACACTCATACCTCTACCGGTGACAGTGGCAACTTCGCCAACATTCTCAGCCCCCTTTTCTTCTTCACGCACTTGAGTCTGTGCGTTGCTGGTTCCAACAGCTGGGGCCTTCTCACGCGCTAGGTTCTACGCATGGCTCCCGCTAACAGCCAGGGCCTCTTCACACACAGAGGTTTGTGCATGACTCATGCTAATAGCTGGGGCCTCTCCTTCCAAAATTGAAGCCCCTTCCCCGTGACTTAGTACTATTGCCCCTGTTTCAGGGGTCAGCTGTTCTGTAATATTCACTGGCCATATTACAATACCTTAGCACATCATTCAGAACATGTTAAAATAAACATTGCGTAATAGAGTTTGCAATATATCTCTTTTACGCTTACCAGGCGGAGATTTACTCCGTCGAACCTTGACCGCCACAGTTCGGCTTGCGTCGCTCCTAGCCTCCGTAGAAGCCTCGGTTATACGAAGCCTCTTGCTCCAACCTACAGGTTCCACGATTTCCTCCACCAGATGTTCTCCCCGTGAGGCATCGCCAGTGTGAGCAGGCATTATCCCGCCTACACTGTCGGGGCCTAGCAGCCAAGACGCCGCCAACCCCTTCGTCGTTATAGACAGTAACTCCCCAATTCCTTCCGGTGGATCCTACCCACGGGTAGTGCTGAGGATGTGGGTAATCCAAGGCTTGGAAATCTGGTCTCGGTCTTGCAGTGCCCAGACCCCATTCCTTTGGATAACCAAAAACTCAGCAAAATGCCGGAGGCAAGCTATAAAGAAGGCGTAATGCACATTGAAGCAAGACTTAAGCTTCTTGCGAAGCTTGATCATCTCATTACGCAGCCCCTTGGCGAAATGGCTTGCCCAATTGAACTAGGTCCCCTCTTCCAGAACCTCCCGCATAATATGAGTCTGTTCTACAGAAAAGAACTTCCCCTACGAGAGTGTTTTGGGAAAGGTCCGGGCCCGAAAAAGGGGATAAAGTGTCTTGGCGACGTCTAGCCTGAATCTTTCACAAGGGAACCATTTAACCTCCTTCGGGACCCTTACCCACTCCTCCAGCCACTCCTGGAAGGCAACACTCCTCTTCACCTTTGCCTTTACGAGAAGGCTGTTCGAGGGGACGCTAAATAGGTCTTCGAAGAGCTGAGCGTCAATGTCAAAACTTACGCGCGCGTCATGCACATGCGTGCAAAAATGCTCTGCCTTTTTATTGAAGGAGTTAACCAGGGTCAACATTTCGCTGGCAGGGACATCAGGAGTTACCACTAAAAATAGATGCATTAGCCCCGTTGCTTGGATCTTAGTGGTCACCGCAAATGGGGCCGCCGAGTGGCCGAGCCAGCGCTGTGCATCTCTGATATCGCTGTAGTGGAAGAGGACGGCATTTGCCTCGTGGCCGAAAATTGTAAGGGTAATCTCCTGGCATTCCCTGACTGTACAACGTAAAACACAAGTTAAACGAACACATTATTACACAATGCCACAACTCACAATTACACTACGCAATAATCGAATATATAGTAGCCTTACCAGGTCCAAATGGCAAGGGCAATGGCAGAAGAGTCCTCTGCACGTCCTCGACGGTAAGGGGCAGATCTAGGGTCCAGTCATCGTGCAGCCACCTAAGTTCTCGATAATTCTTAAAAGCCTGAGTATAGTGGGTGGGGTACTCACGCATGTCGAAGCCGATTTGCCCTATAACACCGGCGCACACATTGCTAGTTGAAGTAAACGCCATTATTGCTGTTTCGGCCCATGATAACGTATTTCCATTTCCAACTAACCTGTTGTCATGGATGAAAAACCTGTACCATGCCACATAAACTTAGCTTACAGTTTGCACATACGCTTATCTTATACTTTACATTGATGACAAACATATAGCAAACAACAAATACAGTTAACAAAAGTTGCTTACGTGCCTGCGTAGTACACTGTGCCTTGTGGGTTCTAGAAATAGTTCGAGACATGGCAGGCCACGAACAGCGTGTTATAGACATGATAACAGCTAAACTGGGGCATGTCCCAGATCCAGCTTAAGCACCTTAAGCATCGGGCGCTGTGTTCTCGGTCATCGGAACGACCCGTATCGATGGCCCCGTCTATCAAAAAGGCCAGAATCCCTTGTGCAGAACCCGCCAGCAAGTGCTCTAAAATGGCACCGGTGATATCGTCGGACAAATTAGACCACACAATGATGCTGAAGTTGCGCAGTAAAAACTGCAAAAACTCCAGCGCACCCCTTCGAAACCAGATGGCCTTCCCCTAGGACATTGGGGACGATGGGGTTTATACAGCACAAAACTCCAACAATGTCCAAGACAATCAGAATAGGCTTTAGCGTAATGCTGTACAGAAAATCCGAAATATAGATTAACATCTAGATTTACATTTACCGATAATGCAGAAAATTTTACAAACTACGCCTACTTATCCATGCCAAAATCGCCCAAACCCTTGCAACAACGCAAGGTTCATCCTTGACAATGGTGGTAGACGCAACCCCATCAAACCCTCGCATTAACCTGAGGTCCATAATTTGCAACCCACATTCACGCAGAAGACACTATGAAACATAAACATTAAAACAAAATAAGCATGCAAGAAATCGCTTACCGGTTCAAAGGCGTAGGGTCACGTACATCCACCACCACCTGCAAAACGCGCTCCAGATTTTCTTGCACCTCATCGATTTTGGCTAGTTTTGCATTCTTCCTTTTGATCTTTGGTGCCATTACAATAGCTTCAGAATTTTTCACAGTTTAGCACCCGCAAATCTTCAAAATTCACACGCTCTAACCTTCTGCTCCTTCTCCTCGCGCTCAGCAATACTTACGAATTCGAATTCACAATAGCCAACAGCCCATTCTCATCAAAAAACCACTTACTTATATGAGAGGATCACCGACTTGATATCCGATTTCAGCGGGACCTTCCTAAATCGGAACCCGGAGATCAAGATATTAATGCGGCTGATATCACATGCTCCACTATTTGAAATGAAGTTAAACTACCACATCTTATCGCCTCGTAATTAGGTAGCATTAATTACAACTTCATTACAATATTCAAAATTTTGTTAGCTTTCCACGTTCGCCAGACATCACGTCATCTTTTTCCTAATCATTTACACACTTTGCGGTTTTGCAGGATAGAAGGAAAATGGACGCAACATTATCAGCACCTTTAACTTTGACGTGCCCATACGGGAAGGTAGTTAGGCAATTCGATTCCACACTAATAGACATTAACCCTCCTTTAGAAGACGTAACTATAGCCGCGTCGGAGATGTCCCCAGAATGGCCAGAACAGTCGACGCGCACGCTAGACCTAAAGGCTGGGGATATAACTGAAGACCCCCTTGATGAGGTCTCTATCATTACGCATAGGGGTGAGGCTAAAACGCTTAAAGTCAGTTCCCTATTAGATCGAAAAACCCACGATTCCATAAAGCAGGTCCTGCAAGACAACATTTTCGTCTTTGCATGGTCATACGAGGACATGCTTGGACTAGATCCCAGGCTAATCCAACATAACATCATCTTAGACCCACAGATTAAAGCAGTAAGACAAAAGGTATGCAAAATCAAGCCAGAGATCGCGCTAGCCGTGCGCGATGAAATCACCAAGTTATATCAGGCTAGTTTCATCCGTGCGGTCGATTACTCGGACTAGGTATCTAGCATTGTGGTCATGCCGAAGAAGACCGGAAGCATACGCATCGGCATAGACTTCCGGGATTTGAACAAGGCCACAATCAAGGATAACTTCCCGCTTCCGAGTATCGATCAACTAGTCGATACAACAGCTGGGCATGCGCTTCTATCCTTCATGGATGGTTTCTCTGGTTATAACCAGATTCGCATAAACCCAGAACATCAATTAACCATGACATTCATGACACCCTGGGGTACCTTTTGCTACACTATGATGCCTTTTGGTCTAAAGAACACCAGAGCAACGTATCAACGAGCTATGACGTACATCTTTAGCAATTACCTCTTAGAGAGACTGAATGATTATGTAGACGATATAGTTGTGAAGTCTTTAAAGTCTGAGGATCATTCAGGAGACCTGGAGTTAGTCCTTAAAATATGCTCAAAATACGAGCTCCGGCTTAACCCAAAGAAGTGCGTATTCGGAGTCAAAATCGGACGCATGTTGGGGTTTGTAGTATCGGAAACCGGCATACGAGTTGACCCTGATAAGGTCAAAGCCATTGTCAAGTTAACGCCTCCAACAAACCTCAAGCAATTACGTGGGTTACAAGGACGCTTACAATTCATACGTCGATTCATCTCGAGATTAACCGACAAGCTGCACCCTATGCAGCATTTGCTAAAAAGGGGGGTTAATTTCGAATGGATGGAAGATTGCCAACGTGCGTTCGATAGCATAAAATAGGAACTGCAACATTTACCCACGGTTTTCCCACCACAAAGGGACTTACCATTTTACATTTACCTCGCAACTTAGGACGTAGCGTTAGCAGCATTACTTTGCCAAAGGAGGGATGATGGGTCAGAAGTGCCCATCTACTACTTGATTCATGCTTTATATGCATACAAAATGAGGTATAACGAAGTAGAGCGTAATTTCCTAGCATTAGTTTTTACGCTTAAGAAATGTAGACATTACCTTTTCTGTAGCCAGGTTAACATCATTTGCAAAAATAACATCCTTAGGACCATTACGCACAACTTGTACGAAAGCTGTAGGATAGCTCGCTGGAAGGCTATCACAGCAAAATTCGATCTGCATTATATTGGCCAATCTGCTACGAAAGGCCAGGAGATAGCTGACCAGTTAGTAACATCACCGGTTAATAATCAGGCGACAATAGAGCTAGAGTTCCATGATGAACATGTACATAGTTTAAGCCTTGTCTCGACAGGCCCTGAAGCAACATTGTATTTCGACGGAGCTTTAACTGCTAGAGGTGGTAGTGCAGCCACTATTATTATGCTATCACTTGAGGATGTGCGTCTACACGCTTATCACTTGACCTTCCCTTGTACAAACAATGTGGCAGAGTACGAGGGACTCCTCAGAGGGTTACTAACTGCCAGCGAGCTCAATGTTTGACACCTGGTGGTTAGAGGCGATTTGATGCTTGTCATAAATCCGATCACAGGAGTCTATGCCTGCAAGGCTACACATTTGCAGCCCTACTGTGATAAGGCTAAAGCTCTTCTCTGAAGATTTGTGACCATTGATGCTCAACACGTGCCACGCACTAACAGCACGCTGGCCAACGCACTGGCCACCCTGGCTCTGAACATGCCTTCACATCTGTTTGACACCTGCCCTGCATTGATAACAGACTACGCAGATCCTATCATTCAGGTGGCGCAAATCTCCTCTCTTCTCGAGAAAAGCACGCCTGAATGGTACGACAACATTAAAACCTACCTTCTACAGGGCGAACTACCGCCTGAATTGACACACATGCAGAAGGATGTAATTCGCAAGCAGGCTAGGCAGTATGTCATCATGGGAGATAGTACTCTTTGTAGACGCTCTTTTGATGGCGTGCTGCTTACTTGCGTCGACAAAAGCCAAGCACAACATATAGTCGGCGAAGTTCACGAGGGATTGTGCGGCGGCCACGTAGCACCACGAGCTATGGCCCTAAAAATCCGTCGCTTAGGGTACTACTGGCCACGCATGGAAAAAGATTGCCTAACGAGGGTTAAAACTTGTGACACGTGTCAGCGTCATGCAAACCTCATCCACGTGTCACCTACAGAATTACATACAACGCAGATAACATGGCCATTTCAACGATGGGGATTGGACATTATAGGACCCATCACACCAAAATCTTCTACAGGGCATAGCTTCATTATTACCACTACTAAGTATTTTACAAAGTGGGTAGAGGCTGTCCCCCTGCGGAAAACCACATCCCAACAGGTTTGCCATTTTATCCTGGACAATATAGTAACTAGATTTGGTCTCCCAATGACTATCATGACCGACAATGGGCCACAGTTTAGTAGTACGGAAACCAAATCTTTCTGTGATAACCTAGGCATTAGACAATCTTTTTCCTCCCCCTATTACCCGCAAGTGAATGGTCAAGCTGAAGCATTGAACAAAGTGATCATCAATCTACTCAAGAAAATGCTCGACGGCAACAAGAGACGGTGGCATGACAAAATCCTCTATGTGCTATGGGCGTATCGTACTACATGTAGGACAGCTACAGGTAGCATGCCCTATAGCCTGGTTTACGGATCTGAAGCAGTGCTACCTCTTGAGTTGCAAATTCCTTCTCTGAGAATGGTCCTTTCCACCATTATAAATGAGGCTCAACACACCGAGGCTCGGATAATGGATTTGGATTCAGTGGAGGAGAAGCGAATACAGGCTCTTGATATGATTGAAAAGTATCATGATAAACAGAGATAGAAGCATCGTCATAACCTTCAGTAGCGCCCGATCAAGAAAGGAGACCTAGTTCTCAAGGCCGTGCGCGAACCAGTAGGAAAATTCTTTGCAAACTAGGAGGGCCCTTTCTTGGTGGTCGATGCATACAACAACGGAGCATTCAAACTAGCAAACATCAACAGCGGTGAATTACCAAACCCTGTAAATCATGTATATCTGAAGCGGTATTACATTTAGCAGTATCTCCAGTGCGAGCAATCAGGTATGGAATCCATCGTCCGCTATGATGCTAAACTGGCAAGGAACGTCCACTATGGCATTAAACTGGCATCCATCGTCCGCTACGACGTAAAACTGGCATTCCCTACACACGTCCACCACGACGCTAAACTGGCATTGACTGTCCGCCACGACGCTAAAATGGTGAGTTGTAACCGTCCACTACGACGTAAAACTGGCAGTGTTGTACAGGTCTGCCAAGACGCAAAATGCGCACCTTTTGCACGCGTCTACCATGACGCTAAACTGGCATCGGTTGTCCGCCACGACACAAAATTGGCATAGGCAAGTAGCCGTCTGCTGAGATGTAAAATTAGCACATCTCAGTCCTTGGGTCATGACACGAAATTGACACCCACAGCACGGTCTGTTGAGACCATAAACCAGCCCAGACACCATCCGCTACGACGTAAAACTAGCATTTCTTGGTCTGCCCGAACTTTAAACTGGGACCATGGTCTGTTGAGACTTAAAACCAGCAACGACAGTCTACCAGGACTTAAAACTGGGACTTACCGACTACTGCTATACAAATCAAGCGAGCGTGATCATCTCTGTGCAGCTGCGTGACAGACAGGGTGGGACACTGGGACAATCTCAGTGTCGCCACCCCATCGGCATTCTACTGATTCCTCGGATGAGCTGAGAGGCATACTGCTAACCCCTCGGAAATGTCGTCACTGCGTCCACTACAGCGGTGGTACGTCTGAGGATTTAGTTTCACTGACCGGAGCCTCAACAAAATCCTCGTTGACCACGAGCTCAAGGACCTCTACGCATCATCGCTATCAGACCTTGGCTTCACAAATTCATCTGGCTGGTTCCCTGTACAACCAGTTAGTTGCACTATGTCTGATGCCTTTTAGCAGCGATATGCTAGGCCGAGCATCGAGGTGGAAGGTTCCAGCCTCATGCTACATCCCCTTCTTCACAGCCCGACCGTCCTATCTCGTATCAAACGGCGCTCATTTCTACAATCTCGCCTCCTGCTCGCACCAGAGCAATGGTGTCCTCTGTTTTTTCTTCCATGGTTGCAGGTTACTTGTTGCGAAAGCATCGTGCAAAGGTGCGTTCATCTGAGTGGTGAAGAAAAATAGCGTCTTGAGATGGCTGCTCAAGTTTGCCCGTCCACTTAGAACTACATGCCTATACCTCTCATAACCTTACACTTAGCCCTTATCTCGTTTCATCCCTATCATATGCTTCCTGTATGTAACAGCTATACACGCAAACACCCATCCTTCATACTCGCACTGTAATCTAATCCATACGTGATCATACATTGTAGCAGAGATATCGCAAAAAGTGATGCGCAATGCTCCTTTTGCAAGAATTCTTGCTATAATCTGTAATAGAGAAAATCTCAGACTGATGCGCTACACTCGTCTGAAAGCATTCCTGTTGACATAAGTGTGCATACGTTTCTGTGCGTTCAGTAAGCATATTCCATACTCCTACCATCCTAACTCATTTTACGTCTTCCCCGAACCTATTTCCTGCTATACCCTTCTATCTCCCATACCCTCCGGCTTTGCTCTTCCATGTTGACAGGGCAACGCTTGAGTAGCCATGGATGGACACTGTTCTTGCTTCTACCAATTTGGTGTTTCGCATTCTTTGTCGACGTCTTTCGGGAAATCCCTCTAACCATCAACAAAGAGGGGCCATTGAAACACCGTGGAAATTATGAGTCGGCCTCAAGCAAAGATTAGCAATTCAAGCGAGAGTGCACATCAGCTTTTGTTCAAAGACAAATTTATGCTCTATTACGCACGGCAGCGTAATGAGAGTAATGAGCCCCAAAACAGTCAAAGGCAAAGTCTAGAGAAATGCAACAATTCAACATTTTTCTCGAGGCGTGCGGATAACTTGTCTTACGCTCGTTACGCAATGTTGCGTATCACAGTGTATTTCATCGCCAAGACTAGACATTGTTTACGCTTCATTACGCACAGCTGCGTAATCGATCGTAAAACAGCTTGAATCTATTATTTTTATGCCAGATTATGCTCATACACGCAACACAATGTGAATGAGCGTGATATAACCCAAAGATAGTTGAAACATGCCCGACACGCACCTGTTCTTCACACGCACAATACGCAAATGAGCGTATTGTGCGTAGTCACAGTTTGACATAAAATGGTCAGGTCAACGGTACCTGAAATGTCTGGGACGCACGTCATCAGGGTTGCGCCTTTCCACAGGATGTCGCAGCCTATAAATGCACCAGTCAACAAAGGTATAAAAGTTGGCAAATCAAAAGGGCAAGGGCATTTTCTGAGTAGGGAACACTTATCACCTTGAGCAGAGATACAGAGAGCAACCTTTTGGCAATTGTCGACAGCATCACCTTTCAGCAGGAATAGAGCACAGTTCGCTTGAGCCTTAGCAATAAGAGCGATCATTCCTTTGGGGGAAGACACGACTTTCTCCATCAGCGATTGTTGTCAGTCCTGAGCAGAAACTACCCAAAGCAAAGAAGCAGAACAAGGATCGTGAGATCATCTTGCCCAGTTTACAGGCTCTACTAGTCAGAAACAGTTGATTGGTAGATGTCAGAGCTTGACCTTGCTTGCATCCCAGCTTTGGCCTATGAGGTAGATCAGACTTCTGTTTGGACAGTTT
>MNCI01034162.1:42596-56652 GCA_015680685.1 Gnetum montanum | reverse complement strand
CCATAGTTAATGCCATGCTCCAATAGCCATTTGTGAGTTTAGTATGCTTGAGAAGACATATCATCATGTCTTGTAGTGTACTATTTTTCCTCTCACTTATGCCATTTGATTGTGGATTATATCCAAAAGTGGTTTATTGATATATGCCTTTTTTAGTGCAAAAATCAGTGAATCTTTCAGTGATAAATTTTTTGTTGTGGTAGGAATTAGACACAACCTAACCTGAAAATGAGCTAGGAAATCTTGTGACCACCAAATAGTTCAAGAAAACTAAACTTTCAAATAACTTTCCTCAAATTGAAAAGGGACTTGTGGATCATAGGACAAAATCTGCCAATTTGAGCTAAATGTTTTCACCAAACATTAGAAAACTAAGAGCAAAAAAGAAAAAAGAAAAAAAGTGAATGTGTGGAATAGCTCGTCGAGAATGTACAAAGATCATGTGTAGTTCTATGTAAAACAAAACATAGTGTAATGTGTATGTGGTTGCCAAAATGAGAGCAATTGGTAGCAAGATGTAAAGCAGAATAGATCTAACTTGTTGAAGCATTAATTGAAAAGAAAACATAGGAAATCTGGAACTAGATACATAGTATATTTAGATGATGCCAAAGATAGAAAGCCTAAAGGGAAAAAACCTCGATTATAGTAGAAATATGAAATCATAAGCTTGCAAAAGGATGTTTAAGGACATGTACTAGGGATTAGAGGCATTAGCAAGAAAAGGGAGAGAGAAAAATTTTGCAAAGAGGTAGGTGTTTGGAAAGAGAATTCAAAATCACCAATCACAAGAAATGCTAACTACATTTAGTACCAAAGATAACTACAAGTGCTCAGCATATATCTAAGAGGTCAATGAAGTAAATTACAAATCACAATGTCTACAAAGCCAATCCCTTTTCATTTAGGAATATTCTCTTATTTATAGGTTGAAAATAACTTGTAGATCACTTATAAATAATGTAGTGGGATCCATAGAATCTTTCGATAGATTATAGAGGGTTCTGGATAGGAGAATCAATGTATAGATGTGAAAGTTGATGTCAAATGTCAAATACAAGACTAACATTGAATGTCAACTAGGCAAATTTGACGCTAAATGTCAAAAGTTGATGTGATGTTTGATGTTAAAAGTTGGAGCTGACGTTGGATGTTGAAATTGGAAGAAGAGCCAAAACAATGTTGCTGATAACATGAAACATCATTTTTGGAAAGTTGAAGATAGAAATCTAGAAATTATGCTACATATGACACAAGATATTAAATCTAGATTGCTGAAGATGGCCTTAAGTGCTGAAAAGCCATAGAATGTATCCAAGTCTATGAATTATGTAGAAAAAGATAAAGGATGTATAACACTTTCCCCATATGTATGTTTGGATATTTTTTATGATGAAATTTTTATTTTTCATTAGCATGAGATATTCTTCAAACTTATTAGATTCCTCATCTTTGCTTCTTAGATTATAGGTCTATGTAAATATGGAATAGTCATCCATCATTATATAGAAATAATTAGTTCCTCAAATGGAAGTGACTGGCATGAAATCTAGAAGATTCATGTGGATGATATGTAATGGTTCTTTAGCTCTTTCAGTAAGATTGATGTGAAATGATTTTTTTGTTTACCTTAGATGCAAATTTCATATTTATCCTTTAGGATGTTTATGACCTTCATTCCAATAACTTTATTTATTTTTCTCCTTTTTTCTCTCTTCAAATATGATATATATCCAAGTCTTTTATGCTAAAATTTGGCTTCATCTTCTTTATCCTAGTGGTCCTAATCCTTTATAGCTTCTATAGTGCTAGTGCTGTTGCTGATTTGTAAAGATGACATCATCTTATCAATGTCATTGTTGTGATTTTGCTAATTTTTTTGTAACGTTAATAAGATTTTCTTTCAGATCTAAGTATTCAAAATTCAAATAATATATTCTATTTTTGATCAGTCTTATTTTGTAGACCTCTTTATCATTTACTTTAGTTATATTGCAAGTTTTAATTTTAAGGCTAATTTTAAAGCCTTTATCTAACATCTATCCTATTAAAAGTAGAGAGTTGAACAGTTGAGAAACATGGTAAACTTAGTGATACTCAATACCTAATTGTTGGAAAGTCTAACTATGCAATTTTCTACACATTCTATGTTAAGAAATTTGGCATCATGAATTTTGATGTTGCCAATTCTTTGTGGATTATAGTTGAGAAGATATTCCTTGTAGGGCATCATGTGATTCGAGCATCCATTATTAATAATCCATGTATCCTAATTAATTACACTAACACCTTTCAAATAAGGATGGTTATCTTGATCAAGTTTCCTTTTAGCTTGGTACCTTTCTTTTTGTTTATGTTTTCTTTTTTCTTCATCTTTTGTTGAAGGTAGATTTCATATCCTATTCTTGTCTAGAAATCTTCATATGTGTGTCTTCTCTTACAATAGAATCTGCATTAAAGAAGTAGATTTCTTATACTATAGTTTCTATTAGGAAATAACAATGCCAATATGATAAGTTTTATTAAATATGAAAATATAGTTATGTGATAGTGTTAAGATTTCATCTAGTAGATGATTTTGGATAGATCTAAAGTAGATCTTAAGATAACTTAAGGTGATCTATTAGAAGCTCCATGTAAGTTGTAGAAGACTTGAACATTATTCTAGTAAAGCTGGAGAGGAGTTGGGAAAATCATGAGATATTTTAAGATAGACTTAGAAATAGCTTGTTTGTTAAGCAAGCAACCACATATATTTATTGTGATAGAAATTAATAGAATTGCATTGCATACTCATTTTTCTTAGTTTGGCAAGGACTTAAGAATCATGTTTTTTTATCCTATTTTCTTTTGTCATAATGACTTTTGATGTGTGGTTATTTTTCTATTAATAGTTTATGCTTGGCCAAAAGTGAAAATTAGAGCAAACACCACCTTTATCTATAGGATGGAGAAGACCATAGGGCTTGGGTAAAGACTTGTGTATAAAAGTTTACACAATGGCCAAAGAGTAGATAAAACATTCTTAAAAAATCCATATTTTTATTTATGGCATCATTGCTACTTGACTTGGACAAGCAAGCTCTCATGAGGGAGTGGACATATGAGATTAACAACACTCAAAAAAGTCACATGACCTCTATTAAATGAGTTCTTTGTTCCTTTTTTAGCCATTAATATGAAGTGGATAATTTGCATATAAATAAAATAGATGTCATCATAAGCATGTTATAGAGCATACATCACCATCCCACATTAACTTTCCTCATGACCTTACCTTTTTGTCTTATTTTAAGTCACTTTTTAGTTTATATGCTATGAGGGTTTCTAATTTACTTTTGACCCTTTTTATCAATTTTCCACACTTCCTATAATTTATCTAGTGAAGATCATTAATACTAAAATTTTTTTCCATCCAACATTTTACACATGCCTAGTGGGTTGTAATGAGCATAAACGTGCCATAGCCACCATGCTAAAAATTAGCATTTTAATTGAATTAAGGAAAATATGATCCCACATGGTATTTTTTTTAATTCTTTAACAGTAAAATCTCAAAATTTGAGGCTTGAATTAAAAAACTAATTATATATCTATACTCTAGGTGTAAGTTAAGTTAGTCCACCAAATTTGAGCATTATCCAATAACTTTGAATTTTGACATAATTTAATTAATTAAATATTTAATAATTGAAAACTTATAACTAAACATCAAAATAAACCATAAATCCATATGATGTTAATATCTTGATACTACTCTAAAATAATGATAGACTTTGGAATGCTCATTCATTAATATATATAAATAAACTTAAAATAATAAAAAATGAGACAAATATTAGAAATAAATAGTTATCTTGCTTATGTCGTCCAAAGAAAGATCTTCATATCGCTAAGAAGCATTAGGCACATCTACAAATATATATAGGTTTTAATACATATTAAAGTTTAAGTATTTAATAGAGTACTAAGGTCACATGTAAAAATGTGAGTCATTATTGATGAATCATTTAAATTGGCTGCATTGATGTAGCCCTGTTGACACATGGTTTGATGTGTCGATGTATATGTGTCAATGCAGTGTCTAGTCTTGCCTATATAAATGCACATACCCACTATATTTATGGCACATTAAGTCAGTACCATAGTCAAACTCTTCTAGTTTTCCTAGTCCAAAGTTAGAATATTTTCTGAGTGTTCATAATAGGAATTCAAGGATTGTATGGATCCTTATTTGAGCATAAATGTACCTAAAAATTTTGATGTGATGGAAATAAAGATGAGACTCTTGGAAATCCTTGCAACACTTAAGAATAGATTAATGTTTTCTTTTAGAGACCTTATTACTCATGCATGTTACATTCATGTCCTTAGTTAATTAATACACTTAATAATAATACATAAGTACGACCACTTCGAACATACCACTTAACGCTTTGTGATTCCCAGAAGTAGTGGTTATTTGGTACTCCTAGAAATAGACAATTGGTAACCTAGTAGCATTAGAATGAGTTCAGGATGCAAACAAAAAATGTGCCCAAATGTTTATGTTAGGCTAGTTAGATTAAGATATTAGATAGTTAAATAGTTAATCTTCAATTAAGTCTCTTTGTTTCATACTTAAATTAGATACAATAAAATATCAAATATCAAATAAAAATAAAATTCATGTGCCTTAGCTTACACTTAACCATATAATTGAGCTTACGCAATTAAAGCCAAGAAGACAATGATCATAACTCTCATGGGCTATCTTCCTCCATCGACACACTTAGGGGCTATGTCCACAGAATTCAACTAGATTGCTGATGAACACTTGTGATTTGTATAGTTGAGTGGAGGGACTACTTGTTGCTCATCAATTACACAAACATATAGTTTAGCTATGGCAATAAATAATATAATCTTTATTACAAGTGGTATGAAATTGAATAGTGCACATATTGAGAAGTAAAGATTTCAAGTTAAGGGAGTGTATTCTTAAGTTTTCTTCTAATGTTAACATTGAAGGGGATGCTTATTAGGACATAGCAATGCCAACTTGATAATTTTTATTAAATATGGAAATATAATTATGTGATAGTATCAAGATCTCATCTACTACATGATTTTGAAAAGATCTAAATAAGATTTGAAGCAAACTTAAGATAATCTATTGGAAGCTCCATGTAAACTATAGAAGATTTGAAGATTATTCTAGTAAAGTTGGAGAAGAGTTGGAAAAACCATGAATTGTTTCAAGACAGAAATAGCTTGCTTGTTAAGCAAGTAATCACCTATATTTATTGTAATGGAAATTAATAAGATTGCATTACCCGATCATTTACCTCAATTTAACAAGCATTTGAAAGTCATTTTCTTTTCTATTTTCTTTTGGAACAATGGCTTTTGATGTATGGTTATTTTTCTGTTAATAATTTATGCTTTGTTGTGGTAATGGTTCTCCTTGATGTTTTCCAATAGTTCCATCTTCTTTTATGCCTTAGTTACACTTAACCATAGTTACTCACTAAGGATCATATCGATGTAGTTTGGAAGATAACAACCTACCAATCCATGAATTATGATTAGGTCATTTGCATATGCTTGTGATTTGTATGGCTTGTGATGAGTGGTGAGGTATCCCTATGCTCAACCATACGAATACGAGCATACATGCACGATCCGATCGAATTCCAAGGACTAAGTGCTTGTGCACCTTGATGGAACAAGGATGGGTTGGTTAATCATTGTCTTCCCAAGCTTACTCGTATGTCACGATTGTATGGTTAAGTAAACTTGAGGCATATGATTTTTATGGTGATGAGTGGCAAGATACCCCTACACTTAACCATATGAATACGAGCGTAGCACGCACGATCCGGTTGAACTCCGCAGACTAAGTGCCTACACGCTTCTTGGAACACTTAGGGTTAATTATTCGTTGTCTTCCCAGGCTTACTTGTAGTTGTCACGGTGTATGGTTAAGTAAGTCCAAGTATATGATTTTTATAGTTTTTTATGTTTTATGTCTCCTATGCTAACAAGGTGAAGGGTTGAGAAACTAATTACTAACTCTAACTAATGAACTAAGTCTAAATTACTTGGCATCAACATCCATTCCCACTTACTGTACACACCCTGAACCGATGCAACTGTGGCTACCAAACGCTAATCGTTGCTGGGATCACCACGCGTAACACACATGCTCAAAGTGGTCGTACTGAGGCACTTAACTAGCTTAAGTGCGATGAGCATCCGTTCCTTGATTATCTGTACACATCCATAAATGCTCGTAATCAAGTCGTACTCATGTTACGTTACTAGGAGATAAGGGTAAGAGAGGAAAACAGTAAATAACATGTAATAAATGACAGGTAAGAAATAACAAGTAATAAATCCTATTCCATCCACTACAAGGTTTATCCAAGAAGCTTGTCTTTATTGCCATACACAACTTGTGTTCAGGTATAATGTTGCTCAAATAAAGATTCGTTCACTTTAGGACTCCTACTGCGGGCACATGGAAAATATTCTATCTCTGGAGTGATCAATCTGCCAAAGTTTTCCTGCTTCTAGCCTAGGATTATGAAACAAGGGAGAGCCGCCTCTTATTTATAGATATGGCGGTGGACCGTGATATCGTGTATGCGATATCGTAGAGGAAGACGCAATATCGTGTACGCGATATTGCAAGGGATGCGATATCGCAGCGGACACGATATCGTACCCCATGACTAAATGAAAACTCGTCCTTGAGTTCATTACAATAATATCGGGAAGGTATGGGATTATTGACTCAATATGGATCTAATGGGATGACATGTGAATGGATCATCATTATAAGACACAACAACTGGTGTTCATGACAACAAGGGTGAACACCTTATTACAATGATATCAGGCCTTAGTTGGCAACTGAGAAAGAGAGAGAGAGAAAGCAGTTTTGCTACTGCTAATGCCAAGATAGCGCCTTTCATTGTCCATTTGTAAACACGTCATCAATCTTGCTCCGTGCATAGTTGCTTCCAGCACTACTCCATTCCAAGTGTTTGCTCCAATTCCAGTCACTGTTGCATTGCCATCTGCACATACAACATAGTCGTATATTAGCAAGGGTAATTGAATTATTATGTAATTTATACCTTGCTTCGGTGTAAGTCCATTGGCTGAGTTATGGTATGGCTGATTGCAGATCTGGGGATATAATCATGATGACTACCGAAGGTGTAGGGGTTAGGAGAAAATCGAAAAAATTAGGCCCCGTACCCCCATGACTAATCGTGAACCTTCGGTAGCATTAGAATGGAGAAAGAATAAGAACAAGAAGATGGATAAAAGGAGAAAACTAAGACATCTATGAAATTGATGTCAATATGGAAATGAACAATATAAAATTAATGCAAAATGTTAAGGGAAAGAATTTAATTGACGCACCAAATAGGAATGTCAGTGGGTTCTCCCCAAAGCAGGCTCATGCCCTTAATGCCCTAACAATCCCACATTCAAAGAGTCCATAGGCTCTGAGAATGTCCTTTGGAACAAGAGGTAAAGTCTTAACCATGAGAATTTACCTAAAAGAAAATAATGTATCTACCAAAATATACACTAATGATACAACCAACAATGAGGTGATCAATGGAGAGAAGGGTGGAGAGAAAAGAATGGAATGGAATCCCAAGAACAAGGTGGTGTACAGCCCCTTGTTTGTTTCATGATTAATGTGACTTGACAAATCTCATTCTAAATTTGACCTCAAACCAACCACATCCAGTGACTTTGCATCAATGCACTTGGCCAAACCATCCACTTGAAGAACAAGAATGCTTCCTCCAAAGAGCCACCACCATTTCAACGAAACAAATGAAGAGAGAATGGGAAGAAAAAAGGGCCTTAGTTAGAGGGAACATTTTTAGTTCCATAACCAATGCTTGTAGCCCAAGGGATTATTTGGTCTAAGGGGTGTGCTTTGAATTCTCACTTTTTTTCTTTTGTTTTTCTTTTCCCTCTTTTTTTTTTCTTTTTTCTTTTTTATTTTCTTATTTTTTTTCTTTTCTCTTTTTTTTTTCCTTTTTGTGTTTTGTGTTTTTATGCGTGCGAACCACACGATGCAAAGACTTCTTATTTTTATTGGCTCAGCTTCTGATAAGTGGGTAACGTCGGAACGACAAGAAAACCCAAGAAGAAAACATCCAAGCACCCAAGAGACTGACCAACACAAATGCATCAAGTTCCCTTGAAGTCACACCCTTTTCAAACTGTGAGTCCTTTCTTAGTTTGAGAAATACCTAGTCACTAATTTGTTAAAGTTCTTATTTAGAAAGGAGACTGTACATTTCCAAGCGAATAGAGACCATAGACTTTGTGGCTAGATGGATGAAGTGAACTCATTGCCTGCCATATCAAAAGAACATACCTTAGTATCAACATCATAACTTTAAGGTAAAAACCAAACATTAGCAATCAATGAG
Organism: Gnetum montanum; assembly: GCA_015680685.1. NCBI lineage: Eukaryota > Viridiplantae > Streptophyta > Gnetopsida > Gnetales > Gnetaceae > Gnetum > Gnetum montanum. The sequence continues at coordinate 48,202 of MNCI01034162.1, read as the reverse complement.
AAAACAGTTCATACCATCATGAAGAACACTTATTAGGTGACGAACTTACAGTATTGATGACACACATACAAACACACACAAAAAATTGGAAAAGTGTAACGATGTTGTAAAACAAAAACAAGAAAAGTTAAAGAAATTTGTAAAACAAAAATGTGTAAGACAAAAATGTGTAAAACAAAAACTTGTAAGAAAAAAATGTGTAAAACAAATATGTGTAAAACAAATATGTGTAAAAAAAATATGTGTAAAACAAAAATTTGTAAAACAAAAATGTGTTAAACAAAAACTAAAAAGAACTGAGGGCCTCCAATGATCAGCATAGGTGGCCATCTCCCCCATGACTGAATGGAAAGGGAGAGATCCGAAATAATGAGTGCCTGTTTGAATTTCTTAAAAGTGCCCAACTTCTCCCCATTGATGTTCTTAGATTAAGGAGTGAAAGTTGACGACGCTCATACTCCAATGTGTCTATGCCTTGATTGTTAGCATGAGTTTCCTCAGTTCGTTCCATGCATATTAGTTTGCTCTTCCTAGTAGCTGTCAACCACGGGGTGTCTACTACTAGTGTGGTTGCTACATACAGGCACCTTTGGATTTGTATTTCTTGGGCACACCGATTACATGGAAGAAGTGTTGAACACTCTTCCATGTCATCACCCTCTGAGTCACTGTATGTGATGCACAGAACTTTCTTCTTCTCGATCTTTCCATATATTTTTATCTTAGATATTTGCAAGGAAAGATCATGGATCCCTAGGTACGCATCTACTGTACTTAGCCATGGTCTTCCCATTATAATTTGGAAGCCCCCTTTGTTGTTATTAATTTCAATCACCAAGAAATCGGCTGGGTAAGACCAGCCACACACAGTGGTAATGATGTCCTCCACCAATCCCAAGGGAATGGTGATGGACTGGTCAGCTAGCTCCAGTTGGATATTGCTCTTCTTAAGTTAGGGCAGGTTCGAGGCTTGATACATCTCTCATGATATTAAGTTGACTTCGGAACCTGAGTTAAGAAGAGCCTGATATGGTTTATTCCCAGTGATTTGTAGATAGATTAAGGGGCTCTCAAGGTCAGATAGTTTCCTAGGAAGGTGGCCTACCTTGATCCAGTCAGTTACGGTATGTGTTAACATAACTGTATGCGTACAACTCTGTTGTTGGACTAAAGGGTGCTCCGAAGTGTTAGATGATGGAGGAGTGTACATCGGCTCAACCACTTGTTATTGCAAGAGTTTGTCCAGGCTTCTAGTTCTAAAGTAAGGCCTTCTCTTTTTACAGTTATAAGAACCAGTAGCAAGTTGAATATTTACGGCTCTCACAGTGTTATGTTGTTGCGGTTGAGTAGGGCTTGCATTGTTGGAACAGGTTGTATAGGAACTACAGGTGGAAGAGGTGCAGATGGAGTTGGAGGATGGGATGAGTGTGGAATGCCTCTCGAAGGAGAAGGAGTCCTCATAAAGTACTCCTGTAATTGGTAGTGATGTTGGGGAGTAGTGTGACTCATAGAGTCACTTGGAGAAATCAGTTGCTGCACATAATAACCATATGGATCGGGTTGCCGGTAAGGGTACTGTTGTGTTGGTGGTGGCATCCCCCATGATTGTGGGTGTTGCCACTGCTGATGTTGTCTGATGGGTTGTGATGGAGTTCTGCTTGGATAATACGTTAGTGGTTGGTGGAACTGCCTTGGATTACCTTGTGGATAAGGTAACCTTCGAGGTGTTTGCTGTTGATTGAGTCTTGGATTAAGTGTATACAACTCAGACTCCTGTAGATGTGAGATAATTGGACAACACCCCTTAGGATGGTCATATTGGTAGATCTCACATCCACCATCATCGTCTGTGTCTAAGTCCACAACTTCATCGGAAATAGGAATTTTCCCCTTACCCTTGTTATGTGTAGGGCCTGAATCTCTCGGCTTTGTTTTACCTTTATCACTACTTCATTCCTCCTTAGACTCTTCTACAATTTTCAAGACACTTTCAAGTCATGAGTCTAAAGAATCCCACATCTGGTCTACCTTAGTTGATACTTTTGTTGTTAATTTCTGAATTGGCAAAGTTTTCCAGTTCACGAACTCTTCAAGTGGTGACTCATCCTCCTCATCACAAAATCTCATTTCCCTCTTTCGAAGGGAAGGATCACAGTTGTATTCTTCCGCACTTTGCCTCTTGCGTAGCTCACCTTCTTCTTTTGCTACTTGTTCCAACAATCAGTGTACTTCATGGGCTCTAAGTCGTGATAGTCTTCCTTGGGCATAGGTCCTAAGGGTTGCTCTAGTTTCATGCCTTAGCCCATCCACAATGTGGCAAAGTTGATCCCGCTGAGCGTATCCATGGCCCGGGCAATGATGTAACAATGTGTAGTAGCGGGCTATGGCAACATCTAAGGGTTCATGAGTACCTTGTTTCTAGCCTTGGATCTACTTAAGAAAATTAGACACTCTAGAGTATGTTTGATATTTATTGTTGAAGAGTTCTGGCATCATACTCCACCTCCTAATGGTTTCCGGTTCTAAGGAATAGTACCAACTCTCTGCTTCTTTGGTGAGTGTCCTTGGGAACAACTTAAGTTTTTGCCACTCGTTTTCTATATTCTACAAGGCATAGGCATCATGGAATGCCTGTAAATGATGTTGCAGATCTGAGTTGTATCCCCCTTCAAAGCATGAGATATTGTTCATGTCTAAGCGTTTGATCCGACTATTCTTTTGGTGCCTTGTTGGAATTTTTACTGCCTTCGTTATGTCGAGCATACTTTGGGTTGCAAGTAGGGGCTCATCATGATCATCTCTTTCATGATTCCTATGATGTCTTCGTTGTTCCCTACTTTCCCTACGTCTATGCCCTTGTCCTTTCTCTCGACTTTCCTGTCAAGGTCTTTCATTTTTCCTACTTCTATCCTCATCGTTATGTTCATGGTGGCTATGCCCAGATGTGGAAGAAGAGGGTGAGTGATGAGATGAAGGGGAAGAAGAAGGGGAACCATCGCCATGATGATGTTTCTTGCCTTCTCTTCGGCTGCTTCGGCCCCGATCGTGATGATGATCTGAGTGCCTATCCTTAGCATGAGTGGTTGTTCCCTCTGTGAACAGTTGGCGTTCACGGGGATTAGAGCCAATGTTATGTATCGTTGATCATAGGTTCTGATACCCAACCTCCTCACCATCATTAGGAGGGGGAATATCATTTGCTAGAAAACCTTTTATAATGGGTTCCTCATCTCCTATTTCACTAAGGACGTGTGGACCTTTGCCCTTCAACAGTTTATGTTGACTCTCCTTCCTTGAGTCCCTGATACATTGTGCATCTGTGGGATGATAATCCCTTGTGTCAAAATTTGCTATAACGTATTCAGCATAGAGCTGAGTCATGCCAATATGTGCCAAAGCACGGAGAAGCATGTTAGAGACTGATCGATTTGGGGGTAACACAATGTTACCTTGCAAATATCTCCATCGTAGTTGTTTTTCTTGATGGAGGATAAAGGTAAAGTCTAGAATATACTCATCGGGATGAGTATAGACTATTTTGTATTGTTTAGGACTTGGCTGATTTTGGTTATGTGTTTTATGTTGCTGACTGTCTCTAGTATTAGTCCTAGGTGGTGAATTACTTTTGTGAGAAGAAGACATTTTTATCGGTGTGCTAATTCACTGTTATATAAATTCTTATTTAATTAATTAACCTGAAGGTTCGTTTAGGCTCCCAACGATGTGAGTGATATCCTTTATGTTCTATTCGGTGCACAAACACTTAGTCCCCGACAACGGCCCCAATGATGAGTGGCAAGATATCCCTACACTCAACCATACGAATACAAGTGTAGCATGCACAATTCGGTTGAACTCCGCAGACTAAGTGCCTACATGCCTCTTAGAACACTTAGGGTTAATTATTCGTTATCTTCCCAGACTTACTTGTAGTTGTCATGGTGTATGGTTAAGTAAGTTCGAGGTATATGATTTTTATAGTTTTTTATGTTTTATGTCTCCTATGCTAACAAGGTGAAGGGTTGAGAAACTAATTACTAACTCTAACTAATGAACTAAGTCTAAATTACCTAGCGTCAGCATCTGATGTGGAAAAGTTTCTCTTCTTGAGAGAAACCATGACTTGGACATTTATTCAGTAGAGAATAGTATCTATCTAGGGCCATTTCCAAGGGCTCATGTTGTTCTTGTTTCCATCCTTAGATTTTTTTCCTTATGTTGGACATCCTCACATAGTTTTGGTATTTCTTGTTGAAGAGTTCCAACATTGTGGACCACTAATGGATTGAATTTTGTTTCAATGATGTATATCACACTTTAGTTTTGTTTATTAGTATCCTAGGAAAGAGCTTAAGCTTTTGCACCCACTTTCAATGTTTTGTAAGACACAGGCATCATGGAAGGCTTGCAAATGATGTTGTGGATCAGAATCATAGCCTCCCACAAATTTAGGGATGTTATTCATATCAAGCCTTTTGATGCAACTTTCCTTGTGATGCCTATGGGGTATTTTAATTACTTCTATGATCTACATCATGTTCTTAGTGGCCAACAAGGGTTCATCATCATTAGACATGTCATGGTGAAAAATTCTATCTCTATTTATCTGATTGTGATGATTTTGTCTATGCTCATTTTGATGTCTTTGATTTTGTCCTTGGTTTTAATTTCTATCCTTACTTTGACCTCATAGTAGAGCTTGATATCTATACCTACATTCATCTTCATCAAAACTAGATGTTAAAGAGGAAGAGGAAGATGAGGAACTAGGAGAATCACCATGGCTTCTATGATGTTCGCCATGGTCCGTTATTTATCTTTTCTAGGTTTTGAGGAGGTCCTAGGCCTTGAGGTCTTCCCTAGACTAGGACTTACTTCATCTCCTTGAGGATTGTCTGCCTTAGGTGAATGCAATCCTTAAGTATAGTTAGGATAGTCATGAACATATGAAACCCCTGCATGAGATTGGTCACTCCAATTTTCTTCAGTATATATCTTATTAGTTCTCCAATGAATGTTCTCTCCATATAATGCATTATTGCTTCCTTGTGAAAGAGATATTTTTTGTTAGTTAATGATGTGTGTTACTTAATATTTTTTGAAAGATAAATCCTTAATGTGTTTACAGTAATCGTGTATGATATAATTGTTGGCACATTTAGCCATTTCATGGAACAGCAAAGGTGATAAAAGATGAATAAGCCATAGAAGATATTCAAAAATATATATATATGATGGTTGTGCCCTATTGATATTTTAATACCAGAGGTTTCATGTGGAAATTTTTTGAATGAAGATATAGTGTTTCCACTTTCAAATAATGATACCAAGGAAAGGAAAATTTATCATGCTCCTATGTGAAGGGAAGGTTGAAAAAGAGTTGAAAAGCTTTATCGATTAAAAAGAGCCAACCCTGTTCATGAATGCATCAATGAGAAATTAAAATCAACCTTATGGAAGTCACCATTGCAAGATTTGAATAATGTTTTTACAGAAAAAAAGTCTAGAAGAATGCCCGTTCTTTCACAAGGAATCACGTTGGTAGTTTATGCAGGAAAGTGCTAAGGTTTATCGACCTGTAATGGCTTCTATTTTTGATGCAAAAC
>MNCI01034162.1:0-41669 GCA_015680685.1 Gnetum montanum | reverse complement strand
ACGCCGCAACAGCACACACACATACTCACATTAACTACTGAGTTTATTTGGATGGCTAATTTAGATGACTAGCACCATCCTTAGCAATGACGCCAATGATGAGCTGCAAGGTACCTCCTATGCCCAACCATATGAATCACAAGTGTTAATGCACAATCTGGTCGAATTCTATGGATGGGATTAGTTGTGGCATTTACATCATAATGCTTTGATAGTAGTTCACTATCTTTCAACTTGAACTAGTGGTAGCTTTGTCATGTATGATTTAGTCCAAAGTGAGACATATAATTCTTGATGTTGTTTTGGCCTTATGCTACTCTTAACGATAATAGAGAAATCAATTACTTAATCTAATTCAAACTAGCTTATAGGCGATGAGTGTCCATTCCTAGCTTACTATACACATCCTAAACTGAAATATCCACTACTAGGACTACCAAGCACTATGCTACTGGGGAAACCAAACAATAACGTTGCTGGTGTTACCAAACAAATACATGTTTACGCTTGAAACTAGTCACGATCATTTTGCCAATTCATTAATGTGCATGGAAATGTAAATATTAACTAGGTACATGGAATATAAATTACATTAAAAGTAAATTTAATCTAAGTCAAAGTGTTGCAATGAATAAGAATCAATCTCAATCTTATTTCTACTCATGGAATGTGTCTAGGTACATTTCCACTCGAATAAGATGTTGTACAACTAACTCAGATCCACACTGTAGGCACACATTGACTATTTTCTAAGACTAGGGAATAAAACTACAAGAGTTTAGATACTTTATGAAACAAATAATGCTAATACATGGTGGGAGCATGCATATTTATAGACTTTATTATGGAGTTGCGTTGATGGGTCCTCATAAATGTAGCAAACACTACGTTGACGTGGCCTTGTCAACAAGGAACACCATGTCAATAGGGATTTGTCAATGTGACTCTTTGATGCTTCATCAGTGGCTGTGAGAAGTAGAGAGAAGGTGAAAAACATTATGGTGGTGGGAATCCTCCTTCCTCTTCATCCTCTTCATTTGCATCTTCTTCCTCCTCCTTTGAATCTGATGGAAATCGTAGGGGATAAAACCATGATGGAGGTGAATGATGGGACAATGATCATAGGCCCTACCATGACTAAAGGGATAGTAGAGGACATCATAAGCTTTATTAAAATCATGATGATGATGAGCCTTTGCTACTAACTTGAAGCATGCTGAACATTGCAGAGGCAGTCAGAATTCCAACCAGGCATGTTGATGAGTGGTAAGGTAGCCCTACACTCAACCATACAAATACGAGTGTTCACACATGATCCGGTTGAACTCCATAGACGAACTAGTTCTGGTATCTAGATAGTTACATTTTGATTGCAGTTCATTATCTTCCCACTTGGACTAGTATTTACTTGGTCACATATGGGTTAGTCCAGAGTGAGGTGAATGATGTGATCCTAAACTAGTGCTACTCCTAGAGGCAATGGAAAATAATCTTGTTTTAAGCTAATAGGCGATGAGAAGCAAAAATCTAAACTAGCCTAAGTGCGATGGGCATCCATCCTTAATCATCTGTGTGCATCTTGGACCTCGTGTACTACTTTTGGGATTACCAAGCACATATTACTTGAGCACTCCTAGATACGCTATTGAGTTACCAAGTAGTTACATTGAAATGTTTGTGATTAAGTCGTACTCATTTCACATTTCATAATAGAAATAGTAAATGATGATGATAAAGAAATATTAATGAAGAAAATAATAAATAATAATTAAAGTAATTAAGGGCTAAGTGAATGCTACAATGATGGAGTAATCTCGATCTTTACTGTCGATCATGTGTGTGTCCAAGTACGTCACACTTGAATAAAGGTTTCGTACAATTACAATCATCACTACTGGCATGCACTAGGGAAAGAATTGAAACAAATTGAAAACTGACAAAAAAGTCTCTACACTTACACTTACCAACTTTTCCTTTTCCTATGTGTCCAAATATGTATTTATAGGCTTATACGGGAATCACGATATCGTTATCCAGGCTACGATATTGCATATCCAATATTGAGGATTAGATATCGGGGCCTAGCAAACCATGGTTCATCACATGTGAAAGATAAAAAAATCAGGATGTTGGATATGAATAATATTCCTAGATTTAGGGGGGAATATAAATTAGATATGCAAACCCATCTACAAGCCTTTCTTGATGCTTATGCCTTGCAGAATATAGAGAAAAATTGGAAAAACTTAAGTTGTTTACCATCCTTTGGAGCCAGAATCAATTTTTCGATGAAGTATGATGCTTGAGCTATTTAATGAAAAATATCAAACATACTCCATAGTGTCCAATTTGAGAAAGAAAATCCAAGGCTAGCAACAAGGAACACATGAATGCTTGAACACAACCATGGGTAGGGATTATTCCCTTTTACATAGGTGTCTTGGTCATGGTTATTCTTAGCAAGAAAAACTTCACCATATCATAGAGAGGCTTTGATCAGAAACAAGAAGAATCCTTAGGGTTTATGCCCAAAGGAGATTATCAAAATTTCAAGCCCATTAGATTCAAAGGTTGATTAAGCAGGTTGCAAAAGAAAAAGGTGAGTTGAGGAAATGATAAAGTGTTGAGGAGTATAATTGAGATCCTTCCATCAGAAAAAGGAAGGTCTATTTTTGTGATAGTGAGGGGGAGGCACCACTTGATGAAGTGGTGTAGTGAAAAACTTTGTCGATCCAAAAATTTGTTTTCAAAATTTTGGCTAAGGTAGATAAAATGTGAAAACCTTTGGATGAAAAATTCCAAACCTCTTTGAAAATTGCAGAAGAATTTGAAGAGTAAGGTAGTGATCGTGGTTTTTGGAGAAGAAAGGAATTTAAACATGCCTACCATAGGGGTAAGGGCAAAGCTACTATAGTGGAATAGGTTGTGGAGGTAGAATCAAATGATGATGGTGGATGTGACATTTGCCAATATGAACATCCTAAGGGATGTTTCCATGTTATGTCACACTTGTAGGAATTTTGGGTGTACACTTTGAATTCTCAAGTAGGCAAGAAGATAAGCACCTAGAAGATTATCTTATCCTTAAGGAAATCCAAGGTAGTTCCACTAGCAATAACAAGCTTATTATTCAAGTGGAGCTCCACCACAACCTTATGAGCAATACCATCAGTGGCAACAACCACAGTCATGGGGGATGCCACCACCTAGGTAGTAGTACCCTTATCGAAAACTTGATCCATATGGATACTATGTTTAGTAACCCATGTCTCCATGTGACTCTTTTAGTCACACCTCATTGCAGCATCACTACTGCCCTTAGGAGTATTACAGAACTCATTCTTCATCTCCTAGAGGGGAATCCTCATACCCATATCATCCTCCTCATCCTTCAACACATGTTCCTCATACCTCAACCCAATTACTACCTACTCTATCCATGCAAGGAAAAATTCTTACATAGTCACAACAACGTAACAGTACTAGGGCTATTAACTTACAACTGGTTCCTCCATCGAGTGGTTCAAAATCCAGATCTCGTAAAAGATCATTCTTCCAAATAAATAGCCCTAAAAAGTCCTCATTGACTTATGCTGCTGGTTTCCTTGTGTCTCCTTCATCCTCTACATCTATTCCATTTGAGAGCCCTTCAAACAAAACACCTTCCAAGATCTACACAATCATGTTAACCCATGATGTATTTGATTGGATTCAGGCTGGCAACTTTCCCTAGAAAATAATTGGTCCTAGAAATCCTCTCATCTACTTGCAGATTACTAGAAATGAGCCATGGAAAGATCTTCTTGATTCAAGTTTTAGCATTAATATGATTTCCCCTGAAATGTAGAATGTCTAGAATTTGCCTCCTCTTAAGAAGAGAAACATTCGTTTAGAATTGGTAGATTAGTCCATCACTATTTCCTTGGGATTAATGAAGGACATTGTGACTATTGTCTATGGATGGTCCTATCCTACTAATTTCCTAGTGATCAAGGTTGAAAATTACAATGGGGATTTCCCAATCATTATAGGAAGGGCTTGGTTTAGTACCATTGATGCATGAATGGATAGGCATGAATGGGTAGCAGAGATCTTTCCTTGAAAATTTATAAGAAAAATGATTTTGAAAAGATCAAGAAGAAGAGAGTTCCATGCATTTCATATAGTGATATAGGGTGCAACCATGTGCACAAGTTATGGTCCATCAAAAGCACATCAATCAAAGCATGTAGATAGTGTGTAGATGAATCTGAAATCCAAAAGTGCCTATACGTAGTAGCCACAAAACATGAGGATACCCAATGGTTAATAGCTAATTCTAAAAGTAACACACTTTGCATGGAACCAAATGAGAGCTTAACATGTGTCTATGTTTAAGGCATGGATGAATTGGAGTAAGTTCATTACCAACTTTCTGATGATGAACTTGATGATATTTATTGGGGAGAGTTGGAAATCCCTAACAATTTTAAATAGGAGCCCATAGAGTTGTAAACTTTACTTGTCGACATAGAATATCCATTTTTGAAAAATGGAAAGTTAGTAATAATCAATGCCAACCTTGCTGTTAAGTAGAAAAATATGTTGTTGAAGGTGGTCAACAAATTGCCAAAAGTCTTTGCTTAGTCATATCCTAAACTCACAGGAATTAATCCTAGGATATGCTAGTATCACATCTATACTGATCCTTACATCAAGTCAAAGAGGCAACTGAATCCCAAATTGAAGTAGATCATCAAGAGGAAAATGAACAATTCCTAAAGGAGGGGTTCATCTATCCCATTATGGATAATGAGTGGGTTAGCCCACACGTGATCATGCCAAAGAAAGATGGCAAGTGGTAGGTATGTATTGATTTCAAACTATTGAACATGGCAACAAGACCATTTGTGGAAGAGGTATTGGACACTATCTCTCGGTATTGCTATTATAGCTTTTTGGATGGCTATAGTGGCTATAACTAGATTTAGATCATGTCAAAAGATCAGGCAAAAATAACATTCACAAGTCCATGGAGGACTTTGACATATAAAAAGATACCCTTTGCTTTGTGCAATGTCCTTGAAACATTCTAATGCCTTGTCCTTGGTATTTTTTAGAAATAGATTGGTAGTGGGATGGAAGTCTTCATGGATGACTTTTCCACCTATGGCACTACATTTGAGCAAGCCTTAGATTTCCTTGAGCAAGTACTTAAAAGATGTGTGAAGATCATTCTTCAGCTCAATTGGAAAAAGAGCCATCTCATGATCTAGGAGGACATTGTGAAGGGCATAGAATCTCACAAGAAAGGATTGAGGTGGACCCTAAATAGATTAGGGTCATCCAAGGAATAACCCAGCAACCGAAAACAATTAAAGATGTCTGGTCATTCCTTAGACACATTAGCTACTCTCGATGATTCTTAGTGAATTTATCTAAGATCCCTAAATTGTTGGTCTAGTTTATGAAGAAATATGATTTGTTCATATGGTCCAAAAAATGAAAAAAATCATTCCAAAAACTTAAGAAGAAGCTTGTAGAAACTCCAATTCTACGAGTAGCTAATTGCTTCCATCAATTTCACACCGTGATGGATGCATTGAACTATGTCTTGGGAGCTATTCTTACATAGTTGGATGATTAGAAATGTCCTTAATACATCCATTATGTAAGCCAAAGTATTGTGGATGCACAGATTAATTACACCACTACGGAGAAAGACCTGATGGTAGTGGTGTATGCCTTGGAGAAATTGAGGTACTATGTGCTTAAATATAAAGTATTTGTGCACATTGATCACAAAGACATTCACTTCCTCATGAACAAGTCGACAGTGAGCCCTTGTGTCATATGATTGTTGGTGATCTTATAACAGTTTGATCTTACAATGGTAGATTGAAAAGGAATTGAGAATGTGGTTGCTGATCACTTGTTTTGGTTATGATGGGATAATAAAGATAAGAAGAGCCTACTTTCTAATCAGTTCCCTAATGAACTCCTCCTTGTTGATGTAATAAATGAATAAGTGCTCATTAAACCTAAGTGGTATGATGACATCCTCACTTATTTTCTCACTCAAGTGATGCCACAAGAATTATATCACTGAAAGAAACAACAGTTTCTTCATCAAGCCAAATGCTTCATGAAGATCAATGGACACCTTTACAAGGTGTGTGTTGATGGCCTGGTTTGTTAGTGTGTACTTGATGTGGATCAACTACACATTCTCTAAGATGCTCATGAGGGCCATTGTGGGGATCACTATGTAGGAAGATGCACGATCATTAAGATCTTGATGGTAGGGTATTATTAGTCAACAATCTTCAAGGACACTCACCAATTCATTCGCTCTTATGAATGTTGTCAACAAGATGGTGGGATGACTGATCGAATTGAGGGGTCTCAATAGGTGATCCAACAATTGGAACCATTTGAAATTTGAGGCATAGACTTCATGGAGTCCATCACACCTATGTTAAATGGAAAGGTGTACATAATAGTAACTGTTGACTATTGTACCAAATGGGTAGAAGTAGTAGATGTTAATGACAGTACATCTTCCAATGCTACTCAGCTTGTGTAGCAGAATATTGTAAATAGGTTTTGAGTGCCACATGCACTGATTTTTGACAGTGGTACTCACTTTATAGGTACTACCTCTTGCAGGCTCATGCAATGCTTTGGGATCGAACATAAACTAACAACACCCTATCACCTCCAAGACAATGATCAAGCTAAAGTTATTAGTAGGGAGATGGCAAAGATCTTAATGAGAATAGTTAGAAAATATAGGAGAGATTGGAGCATGAAACTCAATGATGTCCTTTGGACCTATCGCTTCACATGGAAATTCCCTATAGGCTACTCTCCTTTTGAGCTAGTGTACGAAAAACTTCCAACTCTTTCCATTCAATCTGAGCTCCATATACTTTCCATAGCTTGTGACTTAGATCTTGACCTAAGCCTAGCACAAAAAGAGAGATTGATCAACCTCAACATGCTAGATGAGAATTGATTAGTGGCCTTGTCCTTGAATGAAGTGCATAAGGCATTCAACAAAAAATGCCATGATGTTAGGATAAGGAAAGTTAAATTTCAACTTGGAGACAAGGTCCTCTATTGGAACCCCACACAGGTACCTCAACAAACTAAGTTCCAAACATTATGGGAAGGGCCTTATATCATTCATGAAACCTTTACTTTTAGGGTCACATTGATCTACAAACTTGAAAGTCTAAACCAAAAGTAGTTAGTCAACATGCAATAATTAAAACCTTTCCATGAGCCTAAGCAAGCCAGTGTAAGCAACACCTTATCAAATGGACAACCTCACTCAATTTTTTAGATCTCCTCCTTTCAACACAATCATGGCGAAGATGGTCATTCATGCTAATCATATCAATGGCTCCTATATTTTTCTACCTTTTTGTTTTACAATTTTCTTTTGTTTTACTCTTTGATGTTTTTACACTTTCTTCATTTTTTTTTGTTTTTATATGTTTTTTACACTTTGTTATTTTTTCAATTTTTATTTTACAACATTATTAGTATGTTTTATCTTTCTTGGATATTTTACAATTTCTTCTATATTTTACTCTAATTTGGGAGAATTTTCTTATTATTTTTCTAATAAAAGTGCTTTGTTGCCATTAGGAGACAATGATGTTGTAGCTTTTTGCTAATGGTTGTTTATACTTAATGTCTTTGATTACTAATGTTTAGTTTCTATTTTTGAATTTTGATGAATGATGACTAAGACAAAGTTTATTATTCATGGAATAGGCAGTGAGTCCACATTATCCATCCATCCACCAACTCTATGGTCTTCTTGGTTTTGGAAGTATGAGGTCCCCTTTTCATTAATAAAAATTTAATGAACTAATGACCTTGGTAGTTTCCAAACTTAGAAAGGATTCAAATGGTTTGAAAAGGGTGTGACTTCAAGGGGATTCAAAGCTCTTTGTACCTCTTTACTTACTCGAGTGCATGAGTGTTTTTATGGATTCCTTACCATTCTGCGTCGACCAATAACAAGAAGTTGAAGAAGACTTTGCATGGTGTGGTTCCCAGCCAAAAATTTCATGAAAACATAAAATTCAAAAAAAAAATGAAAATGAAATGATGGGAATTCAAAGGACACCCCTTAGACATAATAATAGGCTACAAGCACTGGTTATGGAACTAGAAAGACATGTTATCGATGCCTAAAGGTCCCTTGTAACTAAGGCCTTTTCTCATTTCCTGCTTCTCTTTTCTTCTTAATTAAGGAATGCTGATTGATCTATGGGACATTCTTGTATCTAAAGGGGATGGATTGGTCTTAGAGTGGTGATGCAAAGTCCTTGAAAGTGGTTAGTTTTAATTTGGACTAAGGATGAACTCTATTAGATCATTTAACCATAAAATCCATAAAGGACTTCATATGACCATGATTTGAATCTCCATTCCACTTCCTCTCTCATTCATTAATGAATTCCATAACTCATCTCACTACCAATTTCCATGTTTTTGTTCAATATCTTAGTTTGAGATGTTGAAATTTTTAGATAGATTCTTTTAGATTTGATCCTTAACTTTTCATAATCTTTAATCAATTGTGGGATCCATAAACTCCTTAATTGAGGTTATGCAAGGGTGAAAAGGGCATGTGCCTACTATGGGGAGGACCCACTTACATATCTCTTGTTTGGACTAGTTAAGTTCCTTATCCTTAGGCATTTCTGTAATCAAATCTTTTGTGCATCTCATCGATGCATCCAATTGTGCACTCCTTAAGGAATCTTCTCCAATAAATTTTATTCTTTAATGTTCAAAATTTTGAGCATTCATGAGCCCTCTTCAAGTATTCCATTATGTTCATATTTTTTTTGGCCCTTCATAGATACCAATTTCATAAGAAAAATCCTTGTATTTTTGAATATATTTAATGTGGAAATTTTGGGCATTAACTCTGTAGATGGGTACCTGTCGATGGAGCCCATACGTAAATGAGACCCTGTATATAGGATCTTGTTAATGTAGGAATCCACCCACCTATAAATAGGTGGTAACACTTAGCATTTTTCACATTTTCTCATAAAAGAAGAAAAGTTTTTTTAAATTTTTAGAGCCCAGAACCTTCCAAGAATCATATGTTCCTAATTGTTTGTCTAATTCAATTTTTTCTTTAACCCTGTAGCTACTAGAGGTAAGCTCTTTGTCATGGGAGCCACAAACCTTAAGTTTTTGATAAAAAAAAGTTTTTAGAAAATTTCTAACTCATAAATATTTAACAAAGAAACCAATATTTAAACATTAAAATATAAGAGTTAAACCCTTCCAACAATCTCCGGTGACACTCTAATTTAAAAATCATCAAAAGAAAAATAAAATAATCAATCTACCATGGTTCAAACTTAGCTTAAGTGTAACTACCTAATGAAAAAGGTACTAAATGTTATAACTAACACATTGATTGCTAATACTTGGTTATGATGTGACTGCAGGTTGCACCTAAGGGAAAGAAGGAGGATTGTTCCAACCAAGGGATAAATGATCACAAACAAAAAGGGATTAAGAATAGGACCATGAGCAAGCAGAGATGCATGCAACGAGACATCTTTGGAAGGAGCCCAAAGTTGAATCTATCCAATAGATTTCCGAAGAAGCTATGATAATAGAATAGTCTCATCAAGATAAGGCATCCGAACCATGATTGAATGTTAAGGTGACCTTGATAAAAGCCTAGCTTAGGTAAACCAAGAATAGGGAGGCCTAGAAATCGGTGCCCCAAGAATTAAACTTTGGATGTTTCTTGGAGTTCACATTGCTAGAAGTTAAAGCTCAATTTCAAAAATCTCCCATGTGGGTAATAATCACTTCCAGTGGGGAGTGGTATGTGGAAGAGACATATCTCTTCTAAAACAATTAGTAGCTAGTTCAATAGTTAAAATCAAGGACATTCTGGGCTACTACTTATTGAAAGCCATCACAAAGGTCCTTGGGTTACTAGAAATTGGGGTGAACCTTGTAGAATTCTTGATGTAGGTAGATCCTAGCATCAAGAACGAATGGACACAATGATGTTATGGAGTCAATCGTAAGGATTTTGGTTCACTCACCATGACGAAGCATGCATACTTTAATATTGTGGCCTTCCACATCAATCCAATGATAAGGCCAAGCAAGATCATTGCCTTCTCTGCCCCTGCATGTGTTGCTCTAAGTGATTGATTCCCTATCAACCTTTCATAGTTGATATATCTTGAGATAGAGAAGCAATTTAAAGTAAATAAATGTGGAAGGAAGGTACTCCCTTTTCCATTCCTCATTCAAAAATTATGTAAGAGGGGAGGCATAACATGCTACACAAATGATTCCATCTATTGAGGTGCAACTAAATCTTATGCATAAATGATGAAAGATAAGGTGCCTGCCATCATTAAAGAAAAGTAGGAATGACCACCACCTCCATTGCCCACTCATGAAATAATGCTAGAGGCCGACGTTGCCCTTGAATGCATGTGCAAGATCTGAGAGCAGCTCTTCTATGAGCAAGACTAGTGAGTACGAACAAGTGGTGGCAACCCATCTGTGTATTGCCTAGCGATGAGTCATCTCAATGAAGTGGCTTAAACAATCAGCTAGATGGAGCTATATTAAATCCTAAAACCCAAAAGATAATGGTATCTCTCTCACAATAGTAGCAATTCCTAGAAATATCTAGGAATGCTGCTACTTTTTTGGTGTGACTAGAGCAGGGTGAGGGGGCAATTATCTTGGTGATGCAACACCATGAATAGGAAACAACAATAGAGGTGATGGCTAATAGAACTGTTGAAGCATTAAATGCTTCTACAATGTCTTTACCAAGTGTTTCTACACTTAGATATGTGCAGGAATCCATAGGAATAGTTAGTGGCAGATTAAGTGTAGCCCAACATAAGGAGTTACTGGATAGATTGGTGGAATTTGAAAAAAAATTCATGATATCTTTGATCTTCTAGATACCATCACTGCAATCTACCTAGAGTTTCTTGAAATAAGATGCAAGAGCATAATATTGAAGGAACAACTCAAAATAGCCTAAGATCAAAACCAAAAATTTGCTACTAAGGTTGCTAAATTACGAGCAAGCCTCATCCATCTTGTGTTTCTAAACCTTATGTTGATACATGATGAAGCTTTTCAACAACTTCAGGATAGGCTTAAATAGGTTGAGAATGTAAAGGAAACAGTTGAATTTGACTAGTCCATGGCCAATGCTAAGACATATACCATTTAGAAGCACTTGGTCCAGATGCGCCACAAGAATATAATCCTAATCGCCTGTAGAATGTTGATATGTAGAAGTATTATATGCAAACATTTATCCATCAATAATAGGAGCAACTAGCTAGAGTGAACAATAAATTGAGGAGAATGGAAGTTAAAAACAAAAATTTCACCATGGAGGAAGTCTAAGCTCTTTGCCAAAATTTTTTGATAGAGATAGCCATCTAGAAGAATGAGGCTCTAATATTTGAGAGAGTCAAGAATCATTACAGAGATCAAGTCAATCTATAGAAAGAAATCAATGAAAAATACATCTAGATGGGGATGGTGAAAGTCAATAGGACCTTAAGTAGCTTAAGGAACAAGGTGATGTCTAGAAGCCTATCTTTGATGGGCTCAATAACTACAAGAATGTGGAGATATGCATCAATCAAGGAGATGATAGAGTATATGGAGCTTGCCAATCTTCGTTATGAAAACCTAGCAATGTTGATTGCTAAACGATCATAGTTAGAGTTGGAGAAGGAAGTGGCTAGCTTGTACTTACTGTAAGAGGTAGAGTTTAAAATCCATAAGAATACCAAGCAAAAGCTTGAGATTACTAATGTTGAACTTGAGGTTCTCAGGGTACGATTAATTAATTAGAGATCAATTGTTGAGAGCCTGGCCAAAATGATGAATAACAATTAGGAGCTACAGAAATGCTCTCAAGGCATTCGATGTTGAACACAAACTTTTTGATACCTAGTTTGTCAACATGAAGGAGCTATTCCCAATAATGCTCTATCCTTACGATGTTCCCACTTTGGCCCACATTCAAGATGTTGTGTGGACCATGAACGATCCTAAGAAAAAGGAGGAGAAGATAAAGGCACTATTGAACACCTTTTGTCTTTCACTAGACATTGTAGCTACCATCGAACAATCATAACCGCATAAACTATCACATGCACTCGAAGCATGAGAAGGTCCTTTATTGCCTTAGGATCCTCCAACACCTAGGATTGTTTGATCTTCTTCAATGTCTTCATATCATCTGAGAAATTGTGTATGTCAGTTTTGTCCTAGTGTTCAATTTTGTTATCTTGAACATAAAAATTTTGTAATCATTATAAAATCATATACTTTGGGCACTTAGTTTTTATTGTGTAGTTTGTGTGTCAATAATCCAATACCTTCCCAAATTTTTTAAAGAACTTGAGAATAAGTTTTTATTTAGTCATGAAGGTATGATGAGTCATTTGGTTGGCTGATGCCATTGATGCAACCCCATTGATGTGATCTTGTCGACATAGGATTTGATCCATTGACGTGTACCCATCAACAAGGTTCTCTATTTTTCCTATAAATATGCACTCACCAGCTACATTTATGGCATAAGTATCATAGTTGTAGTGAAGCTCTTGCAACTGTCATTGAGAAGTTAGAATATTTTTCTAAGTGCTTGTACTAGGAGTTAGAGTGTACGAATCTTTATTTGGGCACTATTGTACCTAAGCATGGCAGTGTGTGAAATAATAAATAAAAGCTTTCTAATAAACCTTGCAACAATTCAAAATAGATGAATTATTTCCTTTATGCATTTAATTTTAAAGTAATTTTCTTTAATTTTTAAGTAATTAAGTAATTAATTAAGCTAGATTAAGCTAAATTAAATAGCAATTAATTAAGCATATAAGTACAACCACTTTGAGCATATGCTTGGTTCTTAGTAATCCTAGTAATGCTTAACGTTTGGTAGCCCAGTAGCGTTAAACATGTTCAGGATGTGTACAACAAGTGGGAATGGATGCTTATGTTAGGATTAGTTAAATGTTAGCTAGTTAGATTAAATTAGCAATTAAATACCTTTCATTATTTATTATTTATTCATAGGTGACTTAGAATATAAAATGTAAAAATGATAAAAATCATATGCCTCAATTGCACTTAATCATACCTTTGCATTTCACAAGTGTAATTGGGAAGACAATGATTGCAATGATTAGTTTCACTTCATAGAGACTAGTGTGCTTATAAGGTTATAAGTCCATGTAATTAAATTGGATCACATGTGAACACTTAGTGATTTGTATGGTTGGATGTAGAATCTACTTGTTGCTCATCACACATAATAATTGCAAGATATCTTCTTCTCACAAGGTAGGTTTCTCACCTCTTAATGATTCTAACAAGGAACATGATAGAACTACCAAAGGTAGAGATGATTTAACATACCAAGTTAAAATAGTCTACCAACATTTGCATTTCTATTTTTGGGACTTCATCTTCATACTTTAATTGGATTTATAGATGATATGGAAAGACCTAGAAGGGAGCATTACGTCTAGGTCTTGAAGTAGCCACTGTTGACTACAAGGTGATTGATGAGATGTCTAGGGCATATCAACGTACTAAAGTCCAATATTGTAAGGATTTTTTCATGAAGGTATGTCATGAAAAAACAAAGGGAAAGTCGTCTACCATCCCTTTAACATTGTACTCTAAAAACGAGGATATAGATTATTGATGAGCAGCGAGGTATCCCTATGATGAGTTGCAGTTCAGTTGGCTACATTAATGAGGCCTCATCGATGTAGTGTATATTTTTGGCTATAAATATGTTCCGACCATCCATATTTAAGGCATTAGAGATTGTAGTTGCAATGAAGCTCTTACAGTTTTTCCATTGAAAGTTAGAATTTTTCTCCCAAGTGCTCATGCAAGAGTCATTGAGTGTACGAATCTTTATTCGAGTATTGTTGTACCTAAGCACGACAATGTGTGCGACAATAAATATGAGCTTTTTGATAGACCTTGCAGCATTATAGATAGATTCAATATTTTATCTATGCATTTAATGTTTTAAATTGTTTGTTAAATGTTTTCTAGAAATTAAGTTAATGAGGTAATTAAGCAAGATAGATTACACACATAGGTACGACCACTTTGAGTGTAACACATATTCACTTGGTAATCCCAACAACATTATTTCTTGGTGCACCTAGTAGCGTAGTGCTTAATCATCTAGTAGTGGATACATGGGTTCAGGACATGTTCAAAAAGTTGGATAGGATGCTTATGTTAGGACTAGTTAGATATTAGTCGATTACTTAAATTAAATTAGTTAGTCCAATCACTTTATTTCTCTTCAAGTATTGAAACCATAAAAATACAAAAGGATAAAAATTAGATGCCTCAATTACACTTAACCATACTAGTGTACATCACAAGTATAATTGGGAAGACAATGATTGACCTAAGGCAAAGATTCACTTCCTAGAAGATGAGTGTACTAGAAATGATAAAGTCCATGGAATTCAATCAGATCATGCATAAACACTTTGTGATTCATATGGTTGGGTGTAGGGTAGACTCACCACTTATCATTTGCCTCGTTGCTAGGGACTTTCTTTATTGAAACATACACTATTTAGGTTAGGTGAATACCATTAATATTGTTGTATGAACCTCAAGGTCAATTTCATTCCTGCTATACATAGAATTATAAAAGCACATTGACATTTTATTTTATATTGCAAAATTTCTTCTTCTTCTCATAAGCGCAAAGATGCCAAACCACCAGTCTCATAGGAGTGCAAAGTGGTATATACTCATCTAGATGAGTTTGTGCCAAACTTCACCTTCATCCTACATTAGGATGAATAGCTAAAATGGTGTGATATGGAGGGTAACATCAACTTGCCCCCTGATAGATATGTGCTCGAGATGTTGTTTAAAACCCTTAAGAAGCTAGGAATAACAGATCTTCATGAAGAATATGTTGTGAATGGATATTGCACTTGAAACTATTGTCCCATTGAAACAAAACACAAGCAAGATTGACGTCAAGAGAAACTCCATGAGGCTACAAAGGGGAAACATTACACTAATCCCTTGTTCCTACTAAATTAGGATGACAATGAGGATCCTTCTATTAAAGGTTATTAACATGAAGATTCTCCACCCCTTAATACTGGTGATGAGGGTGTGAACCTAAACCAGTGATTCACTATTCATAAACTAGGTTTAGGAAAAAGTGATAGTCAAGGTAGGGACTCAGGCAAGCATCACAATAGTAAGGGATTTAAGGATGGTGATCGTAATAAGCAAAAGAATGGTGGTGGACACCATGGTGGTGATGGTGGTCCACCTTCCTCTTCATCCTCTTCACCCAATTTTGAACATTTTTGTTCATGTGATGGTTCTCATAGAAGCTGCCATCGAAATAATCATGATGAAGGTGCAACGATCATGAAGGACACTAAAACTGAAGGGGTGGTTGAAACCATCACCAACATCATGAATGTAGTGATGATGATGAATGTCTATTAGTGACTTGAAGTATGCTCAACATTGCAGAGGCAGGTAAATTTCCAACTAGGCATGTGAAAGATAGTCAGATCAAGCACTTAGACATGAATAATATCTCAAGATTTGAGGGGGGATATAATTCTAATTTGCAGACACATCTACAAGCTTTCCATGATGCCTGTGCCTTACAGAATGTTGAGAATGAATGTCAAAAACTCAAACTCTTTCCTAGGACACTCATTAAGAAAGCTGAAAGTTGGTACCAGTCCTTGGAGCTGGAATCTATTTGTAGATGAAGTACCATATTAGAGCTATTTAATGAAAAATATTAGCCATACTCTAGAGTGTCTAATTTGAGAAGGTAAATCCAAGGTTGGAAATAGGAAATACATGAACCCTTGGATGCCGTCATGGATCGATAATCTTCACTCTTACACTAATGCTCTGGCCGTGGCTATCCTCAGAGGGAACAACTTTGCCATAACATAGATGGGCTCAAAGAAAAAACTAGAAGAGCTCTTGGGTTGTATGCCCAAAGGAGATTGTCTAAACTAAGAGCTTATCAAATCCAAAGGCTAATTGAGCAGGTAGCAAAATAAAAAGATGAGCTATAGAAAAGGGAAAGTGCAGAAGAGTATAACAAGGATCCTTTCATCAAGAAACAAGAGGTCTGATTTTGTGACAAGGAGCAGTCACTGCTTGATGAAGTGGTGAATAGAAAAACCTTACCCATCCAAATGTTTTTTTATGATATTTCAGCAAAGGTAAATAAATTATGGGACTCTTTAGATTAAAAATTTCAAATGGGCATGAAGATTTCTGAAGAATCCAAAGAGAAAAATAGTGATCGTAATTGCAAGAGGCAAAAAGAAGCTAAATGTGCCTACCAAATAGGTAAGGGCAAAGCTACCGCAGTAGAGGAAGTTGTGGAAACTAACTCTAATAATGAAACTAATTTTAACATTTGTCAATATGAACATCCAAAGAGATGTTACCCTATGGTGTCACATTTACAAGAGTTTGGGTTGTATGCATTGAATCGTCGATTAGCACATCAGCAAGCACCTAGATGATTGCCTTATCCTTAAGGGAATCCAAGGTAGTTCCACCAACAACAACAAGATTACTACCCAAGTGGAACTCCTCCACAACCTTATGAACAATACCAATAGTGGTACTAACCACAATAATGGGAAATGCCATTGCCAAGGCAACAATACCCTTATTCCATACAGGTAGTATGTTCAATAACCTGTCTCACTAGAAGCTTTGCATGTCTCACATCATTATAGCATCACTATTACCATCCAGAGTACCACTAAAAAAATTTACCATCTACTTGAGGGGAAAACACATATCCATATCCATATCACCCTCCACATTATTCTGCACACACACCTTCATCTTTAACCCAGTTACCTCCTGATCCATCCATGTAAGATGAGATTTCTCCATAGCCACAACAATGAAATGGTACAAGGGCTATACATTCACAACTGGCTTTCTAGCCAAATGGTTTGGATAATCGATCTAGAAAAAGAAATTTCTTCTGACCCAACAGTTCTCTTCAATCCTCACAATCTAGTTTGATTGATTATCCTGCATCTCTAGCACCCTCATCCTTTGCATCAAACACCTTTGATTTCCCTTCATACCAAGTGCCACATAAAATTCACGCTATAATTCTAACTCATGCTATTTTTGACTAGATCAACATTGGAAGTCTTCCCAAAAAAAGAATTGACCCAAGAAGTCCTCTCATTTATCTATAGATCACTAGACATGAGCCATGCAAGGCTCTTCTTGACTCTGGTTCTAGAGTTAATCTCATCTCCCATGACATGTACAAGGTTTGAAACCTACCACTTCTCAAGAAGAGTAACATCCGTCTAGAGTTGGTAGATCAGTTGATTACTATCCCTCTAGGATTAGTAGAGGACATTGTGACCATAGTAGGTGGGTGGTCCTATCCTACTGATTTTTTGGTGATTAAGGTGGATCCCCATCATTATGGGAAGAGCTTGGTTAAGCATGGTCAACACACGTATGGGCATAAGGGACCTATCTTTAGAAATATCCAAGGAAAATAAACTAGGTAAGATAGAGAAGAAGCATATTCCATGCATCATGTACAACGATAGCGGGTGCAATTTTGTGCAAAATATTTGGTCAATCAAAAGTACACACATTAAAGCATGTAATTAGTGTAAAGAAGAAATTGACATTCAAAGGTATTTGTATGAAGTAGCCATAAAACAGAAGGACACCTAGTGGTTGATAGTTGAGTTAGTAGCCAATGGTGAGCCCTCATGTCATACGATGGCTCATGATCTTACAAGAATTAAATCTCACAATGGTAGATCAAAAAGGGACTGAGAATGTGGTTGCTAACCAGCTCTCTCACTTAAGATGGAATAATAAAGAGGAGGAGTGCCCACTCTGTGATCATTTTCTAGATGAACTCTTCTTTATAGGAGTAATAAGTGAACAAATGCCTATAAAAGTAACATGGTATAATGGCATCCTGACCTATCTTCTCACTTAGGAGATGCCATAAGATTTGGATTTTAGAAAGAAGCAAAAATTTCTTCATTAGGTCAAATACTTCATGGAAATCAACGAACACCTCTACAAGGTTTGTGCTGATCGTGTAATTTGTTGGTGTGTCTCTAACAAAGATGAACTGCGTGTTCTCTAGGATGCTCACGAAGGGCCTTGTAAAGGCCATTATGCAGGGAGATGCATGGCAATAAAAAACCTAATAGCAAGATACTACTAGCCTATAATCTTTAGGGATTCCCATCAGTTTGTCAAATCTTATAAACATTGTCAACTAGGTAGGGGGATGACCACTTGCATGGAAGGTCCTTAATAGTGGATTCAACCACTGGAACCTTTCGACATATGGAAAGTTGACTTTAGGGGTTCCATCACATCCATGTTCAATGGAAAGGAATATATTATAGTAGCAGTTGACTACCACATAATATGGGTAGAAGTAGTAGTCATTACTGATTGTACATCATCTACTGTTGCTATATTTATATAAAAAAAATATTGTCAATAGGTTTGGGGTGCCATGTTTACTAATCTTTGATAATGGAACTCATTTCATAAGTGCCACTTTTAGAAAATTAATGCAATGCTTGGGGGTTGAACATAAATTAACAACACCTTACCACCCCTAAGCCAATGGTCAAGCAAAGGTAGCCAACAAGGAGATTACAAAAATACTAATGCGAACCATTAGCAAATATAGGAAGGATTAGGGCACCAAAATTAATGATGCTCTTTGGGCTTATTGTTCAACATGGAAACTTCCTATTAGCTATTCTCCCTACAAGTTAGTGTATGAAAAACTTCCAATGCTCCCAATCTAGGTTGAGCTTCGTGCACTCTCAATAGTCTATGATCTAAATCTTGACCTAAGTCTAGCACAGAAAGAAAGGTTGATCAACCTATATGTGCTAGATAAAAATTGACTAGTGGCCCCATCCTTGAATTAGGTGCACAAGGCATTCATCAAGCAATGTCATGACCTCAAAATCAGAAAAGTAAAACTTCAACTAGGAGATAAGGTCCTATATTGGAACCCTACACATGTGCCCCCAAAGGTAAAATTTTAGGCATTGTGGAAGGGACCTTATATAATTGATCAAACCTTTTCCTTTGGGACCATGATAATCTACAAACTTGAAAGCTCAAATAAAAAATACTTAATCAACATCCAACAAGTAAAGCCTTTCCTAACACCAAGATAGGCTAGTGCAACTACCACCTTGATGGATTGACAACCATGTTCCATTTTTCAGATCTCCACCTTCCAACTTAGTCGTGGGGGAGATGGCCATTCATGATAACCATCAATATGGCTCCTTAGCTTTTCTACTTTTTGTTATTCACATTTTTGATTTTACAAGTTATTTTTGATTTTTCAAAAAATTTCTAATTTTTCACCATTTTTAGTACCTTTTTCTAATTTTTCTAATCCTTTTTTGATTATTTTACATTTTCTTATATATTTTACTTTGTTTTTTTTATTCAAGTGTGATATTTTCTTATTTTTTCTAATAAAATTTCTTTAGTGTCATAGGACAGTGTTGCTATTGCTGTTTACTAATGATGGTTTGTGCTTAATGTTGTGATTATCGATGTCTAGTTTCTATTTTTGCATTTTAATGTATCATGACTTTGACATGTTTTATTTTTCATGGAATAGGAAGTGAGTCCACATCATTCGCCCATCCATTGAACTCTATGGTTTTCTTTGTTCTGGAAATTTAAGGTCCCTTCCATTAAAGAAATTTTTAATCAATCAGTGACCTTGGTAGTTCTAGAATTATGAAGGATTCAAAGGTTTGTAAAGGGTGTCACTTTAAGGGGACTCAATACTCTTTGTACTCTTCTACTTGCTTGATTCTTTTTCCATGGACTTCTTATCGTTCCATACCATCCACTAATACGAAGTCAAATAAAGTCTTTGCATGGTGTGGTTTTCATTGAAAAAAAATTTCAAAAAAAAAAAAACAATGGGAATTCCAAGCACATCTCTTATACACAAATAAGTGCTTGCATGGTGTGGTTTCCATTTCAAAAGAAAAAAAACAATGGGAACTCAAAGCACACCCCTTGGATAAATCAATGAGCTACAAGCACTAGTTAAGAAACTTGAATGGTATGCACTTGTGCTTGAAGGTCCCCTTTAACTATGGCCCTCTCTCTCACTTCTTACTTCTCTTTTCTTCTCCTTTTGGAATGGTGGTTATCTTATGGAAGCACTCTTGTATCTCAAGTGAGTGGATCGGTCTTAGAGTGGGGATGCAAAGTCATTGAAAGTGGTTGGTTTTTGTTTGGACCAAGGATGGATCTTCTTAGGTCATTTTAACCACAAATTCCATAAGGGACTTCTTATGACCTCAATTTGGAACTCCATTCTACCTTCTCTATCATCCATTCATGCTACCATAACTCACCTCACTACCATGTTCTATGTTATGTTGTACGTCTTGTTTGATGTGTTGGGATTCTTAAGTAGATTCTTTTTAGTTGGTCCTTAAGTTATCATGCCATTAAATTGATTGTGGGGTCCAAAGACTCTTCAGTTAAGGTTATGCAAGGGCATAAAGGGCATGAGCCTCCTATGGGAAGGATCCACTTGCATAGCTCTTGGTTTGGTTGGTTAAGATCCCTTACCTTTGACATTGCCACAATCTTATCTTTTGCATATTCCATTGGCTATTCTGCTCAGTGCTCCATAACCTTATATTTCATTCATCTCCTGAATCAATTTTTCTCAATTTTTCCAAATTTATGAACTTCAACATCCTCTTCTCATGTTTTCATACTGTTCTTGGCCTTTTAAGATTTCATTTGACACCAATTTCACTTAGAAACTCCTTGTATTTTGCAAGTTTGACCAAAGTCAACAGTTGTCAATGATGGTCAACAGTTGGATCGATGAGGCCTCATCAACATAACTGACCATGTGAATGAGGCCCCATCAAAAAGTCCTTGTTGATGCAACCTAAAAACCCTATATATACCGTCGAACTCTTTGTAATTTTTTGTCATTTGCTCATAACACATGGAGAGTTTTTGCAATTTTTTAGAGCCCAAAACTTTTTGGAGCTCATAACTTTCCATTCGTTTGTCCAAATCACTCTATTTTTTGACCTTGCACTTACTAGAGGTAAGCCCTTTATCGTGGGGGTTGCAAATCTTAAGGTTTTTAATGAAAATTTTTGAACATTTTTCTAACTCCCCCAAAGGGTTAATAGCCTTAATAACATATAAACATCAACGTTTTTTATAGTTAACCCTTGCAACATCCTTTGGAATGATTTATTAACAACAACACATGAATGAACTAATAATTGGAGTAATTAAATGACCAAAATCACAACTTAGCCAAGTGTAACTATCCTTAAGAGATAAGGTATTTCAATTGCTTTAAGTTACAGAACAATTGCTAATCCATGGTCTCATTGTGATTACAAATGGCACCAAAGAAAAAATTTTTGTAGAAGGGAGAATCCTCTCAACCATGGGAGAAGTGGTCTAGAGCTAGAAGGGACCAACAAGAGTAAGTCCAAGAACCATCAAAGGTAACCCATTCAATGGGACCTCTTCATGAGGAGCCTGAAGTGGAATCTATCTAATAGATTCTAGAGGAAGAAGTACCTACAAAATAATCACAACAAAGAGAAGTTGTTGGACTTGCGCCAAGGCTTAAAGTCACTTTGACTCAAGCTTGCTTTGACATTATCAGGTCCTAAGAAAGTCAACAATCAGTCCTTTAGGAGATCAACTTCAAGCCATTCCTTGAGAAAGGTTCAACAGATGTCAAGACTCAATTGCAAACTTCTCCCATGTGGCCAATAATCACATCCAATGGAGAATGGTACATGGGAGAGACATATCTCTTTTACAATAATAGAAGGCTGGGGTCCATTGTCAAAATCAAGGACATTCAAGTGTCCTACTTGGCAGAAGCTATCACACAAATACTTGGGTTGCTTGACACTGGAACATAGCTAGTAGAACTATCCATGAAAGGTAATCTTGAGGCCAAGAGGGAGTGGACCCAGTGATGGTACATGGTTAATTGTAAGGAGTACGACATGCTCACATCGGTAGGGAAAATTTATTTCAAAATAGTGGCCTATCACCTCAATCCAACGATGAGGCCAAGTAAGGTAACTACTTTCTCCACCTGAGCATGTGCTACTCTAAGTAGGAAATTTCCCATGAACCTTCCATAAGTAATCTACTTAGAGATCTAGAAGCACTTTAAAGAAAATGAATGTGGAAGGAAAACCTTGTCCTTTTCATGCCTCATTTAGAAACTTTGCAAAAGGGCAAGCATTATTTGCTACTCCAACAATAGCATTAGGCATACTCCTTTGGCCTCATGGTTCGAGATCATGAAAAAAAAAGACACCAACAATGACTTAAGAAGAGGAGCAGATGTCACCAGCACTCACTTAAGAAACAACACTAAAGGCTCACATAGCTAGTAAGCATCTGCGCCAAATTTGAGAATAGCTCTTGAGCAAACAAGAGTAATGTGTAGGAACAAGTGGGGCAAATCCATCTATATACTGACCAACGATAAGTCACGTTAATGAGGTGGCCCAAATAGTTAGCCATATGGAGAGGGGTGGTACAATTTTCTCTATCCAATGAATGCAATTTCCTACGAGGTTAGATCCCAATGCTTAGGAGGTGATGTTTTCTTTATCGCAACACCATTTGTTCCTAGAAATCTCTAGGAATGTCACAACCTTCTTAGTGCATTTGGAGGAAGGGAAAGGGGAAACTATCTTGGTGATGTAGCACCAAGGATAGGAAATAGTGGCTCAAGTGGTTGTTGACCATGTCGTTGAAGCATTAAATGCACCCATGATGTCTATACTAGATGTATTTGCACTTCAAGATATGCAAACATTCATAGGCATGGTTAGCGAAAAGTTAAACATAACTTGGATTGAAGAGTTGTTGGAACAATTGGTGAAGACTAGGCAACCGATTCCAAAAATATTTGAGTTTTTGGAAGACATCACCGCAACCCAATTGGAGCTACTAAATGCAAGGGGAAAATGCATTATTTTGGAGGGGTAACTCAAAATCGCTCAAGGATGAAATCAATGCTTGGCTGCAGAGGTTGTTGAACTATGTGCCTAACTTGCAGATCCTGCAATCCTCTACCCAGTAGTAATAAGAGATGAAGCTTTCAAATAGCTTCAAGAATAACTGTAGAAGGATGAGGAGTATGTAGTTACAACAATCTTTAATCAGTCCATATCTAAAAAAAATGTATTCGATTCATGAGGACTTGGTACAAATGTACCAATGAGATCTTGACAGCATAGAATTATCACTTGCAAAATGTTGATGCTCAGAAGGACCAAATGTAAGAATTTATTCATCAATAGTAGGAGTAGCTTGCCAAGGTCAACATAGAATTGAGGAAATTGTTCATAGAACATCAAAATCTGTCAATGGAAGAAGTGCGTGCCTTACATTAGAAATCTACCATTGAGATCATCACTTGGAAGAATGAGGCCCTCAAGTTCAAAAAAGTGAAGAATCACTATAGAGATTAGGTTGTCTTGTAGAAGGAAGTTAATAAAAAACACATTTAAATGAAGAAGGAAGGAAGAAAAATGTGGCAATGCATCATTGATGGGATCAACACCTACAATAAAGTAGAAATTCACTTAAAGGAGTTGCAAATAGAAGAGTTGATAGAATATATGGAGTTAGCCAATTTTTGATATGCAAACTTGGCAATGTTGACTACTGGACAGTTGTATTCAGAGTTTGAAAAGTAAGTGGCTAGCTTGTATCTATTATATGAGGCTAAGTTTAAGCAGCATAAAGAGCCAAGTAGAAGCTTGAGACTGCAAACATTGAACTTGAAGTTCTTAGAGCATAGTTTAGACATCAATGATCAATCACTGAGAACCTAGCTAAAAGGATGAATGACTACTAGGAGTTGAAGGACACAGTCAAGGCGTTCGACATTAAATGCAAATAGTTCACTACCTAGTTCATCAATGCTAAGGAGCTATTTCAAGCAATCCCATATTGCTAGGATGTGCCCATTCCAAACCACATTGGCGAAGCTACATGGATGGTGCATGATTCCAGAAGTAAGGAGGAGAAAATGAAAGTACTACTGGATGCTTTTCACCTCTTGCTTGAAGTTATAGTAGTAGCAAGATAGTTGCAGCCATCTCAATTACCACCCATGCGTGAAGCTGGTGAAGGTCCCTCAGAGCCTCAAGAACTACCACTGCCTAGGAACATCTAATCTTCTCCATCCAACTTAATGCCATCAAGGAATGTGTTGTCCAATTTTGAAGAGTTATGTCATGGTGTTCAATTTTTGTATCCTGAACACTTTCATTTTTTGTAATGTGTTGATCTGTACACTTGAGCACTCCATTTTTAGTCAATTTTTTTTGTTTTAGAAAAGTTAGTCAATAATCCCATACCTTCCTAATTTTGTAAAAGAGCTCAAGGATAAGTTTTCATTCAGGTGTGGGGGTATGATGAGTCATAGTTTGGTTGGCTACATCGATGTGGCCTCATTATTTGGGCCTCATTGATGAGGCCTCATTAACACATCGTATCATGTGTTGACAAGGCCCCATCAACATAGTGTCTATTATCGGCTATAAATATGCACATAATAGCCACATTTATGGCATTAGAGATTATAGTTGTAGTGAAGCTCATGCAGTTTTCCCATTTGAAAGTTAGAATTTTCCTCGAGTGCTCGCAACAGGAGTCATTGAGTGTACAGATCTTTATTCAAGCATTGTTGTACTTGAACATGATAGCCTGTGCGACAATAAAGATGAGCTTTCTGATAACCTTGCACCATTTTGGATAGATTAAATATTTTATCTATGCAATTTAATATTTCTAATTGTTTGTTAAATGTTTCCAATTATTTATTAAATGTTTTCTAGAAATTAAGTTAATGAGGTAATTAAGCAAGATAGATTACACACATAGGTACTACAATTTCGAGCATAACATGTATTCACTTGGTAATCCCAATAGCGTTATTGCTTGGTACACCTAGTAGTGTAGTGCTTGGTTGCCCAACAATGGATACGTGGATTCAAGACATATATAGAAAGTGGGACTGAATGCTTATGTTAGGACTAGTTAGACATTAGTTGATTAGTTAAATTAAATTAGTTAGTCTAACCACTTTATTTCTTTTCAAGTACCAAAACCATAAAAATACAAAATGATAAAAATTAGATGCCTTAATTACAGTTAACCATACTAATGTACATCACAAGTGTAATTGGAAAGACAATGATTGACCTTAAGGCAAAGATTCAATTCCTAGAAGACTAGTGCATCAAAAATGCTAAAGTCCATAGAATTTGACCAGATTGTGTGTAAACACTTTATGATTCATATGGTTGAGGATAGGGTAGACTCACCACTCATCACCCTATGCCCAACCATAAGAATCACAAACCGTTCATGTGCAATCTGTTCGAATTCCATGGACTTTATCATTTTCGATGCACTAGTCTTCTAGGAAGTGAATCTTTCCTTAACATCAATCATTGTCTTCCCAATTATAGTTGTGATATACAATGGTATTATTAAGTGTACTTGAGGCATCTCATTTTTATCATTTTTTAGTGTTATGGTTTTGGTGCTTAAAGAGAAATAAAGTAGTTGGACCAACTAATTTAATTTTACTAATTAATTAATGTCCAACTAGTCCTAACATAAGTATTCAGTCCCACTTTCCATACACACCCTAAACCCACATATCCATTGCTGGGTGACCAAGCGCTATGGTATTGGGTGTACCAAGCAATAACGTTGTTGGGATTACCAAGCAACTCCTTCACGTGGATCTTCACTTTGTTGTAGGCGTTGATCCCATCAACGATGGGTTGCCACATTTCTGTTCCTTGTTGAAGTTGCTGGAGGGCCTCATTCATTTTTTCCTATAACATCTGAATATGTTTTTCATTAACTTTCTTCTACAAGCCAACTTGGTCTCTATAGTAATTCTTCACTTTTTTGAACTTGAGGGCCTTATTTTTCTAGGTCATGATCTCGATGATAGACTTTTGGTGTAAGACATGCACTTCCTCCATTGACAAATTTCAATTTATCGGTAGCCAATATCCTCAATTCTATGTTCACCCTGGCAAGCTACTCCTATTTTTGATGAATAAATTCTTACATCTGGTCTTTCCAAGCATCAACATTTCATAGGCAATAATTCTGTGTGATCAGGGTCTCATTCTCCTAGTGCATCTGTATCAAGTCCTTCTAAATTGAATATGTTTTTGCTTCAACTACAGACTAGTTGAAGATGGTCGTAACTGCCTCCTCCTCAGCCTTTTGGAATTGTTCTTGAAGCTATTTGAAAGCTTCATCTCTTATTACTATTGGGCTAAGAATTGCAAGATCAGCAAGTCAGGCACGTAGTTTGGCAAGCTCTATAACCAAGCGTTGGTTTCATTCTTGAGCCATTTCAAGTTGCCCCTTCAAAATAATGCATTTTCCCCTTGCATTTAGTAGCTTCGATTAGGTTATAGTGATGTCTTCCTGAAAATCAAAGATATCTAGAATCAGTTTCCTGATTCCCACCAGTCATTCCAGCAATTCCTCATGTTGGGCTATGTTTACTTTTCATTGATCATGCCTACAGATGTCTGCATGTCTTGAAGTGTAGATACATCTGGTATAGATGTCATAGGTGCATTCAATGCTTTAGTGACACGATTAACAACCACTTTAGCCATTATTTCCTACTCTTGGTGCTGCATCACTAAGACACTTGCTCCTTTGCCTTCCTCCAAATGCACCAAGAAGGTGGTGGCATTCCCAAAGATTTCTGAGAATAGATGGTGTTAAGATAAGGATACTATCACCTCTTGAGCATTGGTATTTGACCTCATAGACTACTATGTTCTTTGGGCAGAGAAAATCGGACCACCCCTCTTCATCTAACTAACTGTTTGGGCCACCTCATTAAGGTGACTCATCGCTGGTCAGTATACAGATGGATCTACCCCACTTATTCCTGCACATTTCTCTTGTTTCCTCAAGAGTTGTTCTCAAATTTTGCGCAAATGCTCAATGGCTATGTGGGCCTCCATCATTGTTTCTTGAGTGGGTGGTGATGGTAGTTACTCCTTTTCTCAGGTCATTACTGGCATTTTATCTTTTATGATCTCAGACCATGAGGCCAAAGGAGCATGCATGATGGTATCATTAGAGTAGCATACGATGTCTGCCCTTTTGCGAGTTTTTGGATGAGGCATGGAAAGGGTAGGGTTTTTCTTACAAATTCATTTTCCTTGAAGCACTTCTCAATCTTTAAGTGGATTATTTGTGGAAGGTTTATGGGAAATTTCTTACTTAGAGTGATGCATGCTTAGGCAAAGAAAGCAATCACCTTGATAGCCTCATCGTTGGATTGAGGTGATAGGCTACAATTTTGAAATAAATTCACTCTACTAGTGTGTGTGCACTGTACTCCTTATGGTCAACCCCATAGCATTGTTGGGTCCGCTTCCTCTTGGCCTTAGGATCACCCTTTTTGGATAGTTCTACCAGCTATGTCCTGGTGTCAGGAAGCCCAAGTGCCTGTGCGATAGCTCCTATCGAGTAGGATACTTGAATGTCCTTGATATTGATAATGAACCCTAGCCTTCAATTACTCGAGAAGAGGTATGTCTCTCCCATGTACCATTACCCATTGGACATGATGATTGGCCACATGGGAGACATTTGCAGTTGAGTCTTGACATCTACTAAAGCTTTCTCAAGGAATGTCTTGAAGTTGATCTCTTGAAGGACTAATCATTGATTTTCTCAGGACCTTATGATGTTAAGACAAGCTTGAGTCAAGGTGACCTCAAGCCTTGTTGTGAGTCCATGCACTTCTCCTTGTTGTGATTGTTCAATAGGCACTTCTTCTTCTAAAATCTATTAGAGAAATTCCACTTTGGGATCCTCACGAAGAGGTCTCATTGCATGGGTTGCTTCTGGTAGTTTTTGGGCTTGTTCTTGTTGGCCCCTTCTAGCTTTGGGCCACTTCTCCCATGGTTGAGAGGGTTCTCCTTCCTACAGGCATTTCTATTTTGATGCTATTTGTAATCAAAATGAGACCATGGGCTAGCAATCATTGTGTAACTTAAAGAAATTGGGATACCCTTATCTCTTAAGGATAGTTACACTTGGCTAAGTTGTGATTATGGCTAATTTGATTATTTCAATTATTATTTATTTGTGTTATCATTAATAAATCATCCCAGAGGTTGTTGGAAGGGTTAACTATTGAAAGAGTTGATGTTTATATGTTGTTAAGGTTATTAACCCTTTGGGGGAGTTAGAAAAATCTCCAAAAACTTTCATTTATTTTTCATCAAAAACCTTAAGGTTTGCCCCCACGATAATGATCTTACTTTTGATAAGTGTAGGATCGAAAAACAGAGTGATTTGGACAAATGGTTGGGAAGTTATGGGCTCTAGAAGGTTTTGGGCTTTGAAAAATTGGAAAACCTTCCCATGTGTTATGAGAAAATGATAAAAAATTACAAAGTGTTCAGTGGTATATCTAGGGGTTTTGGGTTGTGTCGATGAGGCGTCATCGACAGGGTTGTGTCATAGCTATTGACCATCATTGATGACCATTGACTTTGATCAAACTTGCAAAGTACAAGGAGTTTCTGAGTGAAATTGATGTTAAATGAAAGCTTAAAAGGCCAAGAATAGTATGAAAACATGAGAAGAGGATGTTAAAGCTCATAAATTTGGGAAAATGGAGAAAAATTGATTCAGGAGATGAATGAAATAAAAGGTTAAGGTGCACTGAGTGGAATACACAATGGAATATGCAAAGGATAGGATTGTAGCAATGTCTAGGTAAGGGACCTTAACTAACTAGACCAAGAGCTATGCAAGTGGGTCCTCCCCATAGTAGGCTCATGCCATTTTTACCCTTGCATAACCTCAACTAAAGAGCCCATGGGCTCCATAGTTGACTAATGTTCATGAAACGTTAAGGACCAACTAGAAAGAATCTACTTAAGAATCCAAACACATTAGACCAAGACATAGAGCATAACATAGAACACAACAGTGAGGTGAGTTATGGTAGCATGGATGTATGATAGAGAAGGTAGAATGGAGTTCCAAATTGAGGTCATAAGAAGTCCCTTGTGGAATTTGTGTTTAAAATGACCTAAGAAGATCCATCCTCAGTCCATAACAAAACCAGTCGCTTTTAGTGACTTCGCATCACCACTTTAAGACCGATTCACTCACTCGAGGCACAAGATTCCTTGCACAAAACAACCAGTATTCTACACAGAGAAAAAAAGAGAAGTAGGAAGTGAGAGAGAGGGCCTTAGTTAGAGGGGACCTTCAAGCATAGGTGCATGTTTTTTCGGTCCCATAACTAGTTCTTGTAGCTCATTTATTTGTCCAAGGGATGTGCTTTGAATTCTCATTATTTTTTNTAGTTAGAGGGGACCTTCAAGCATAGGTGCATGTTTTTTCGGTCCCATTGTTGTTTTGAATTCTCATTATTTTTTAAAAATGAAAACCACACCATGTAAGGACTTATTCATGTCTAAGGGGTGTGATTTGAATTCCCATTGTTGTTTTTTTTTTGAAATTTTTGGATGGGAACCACACCATGCAAAGACTTTATTTGACTCCTATTGATGGTTGGTTTGAAATAGTAAGAAGTCTGTGAAAAAAATTGAAGTACGTAAGCAAGTAGAAGAGTATAAAGAGTATTGAGTTCCCTTGAAGTCACACCCTTTACAAACCTTTAAATCCTTCTTAATTCTGGAACTACCAAGATCACTGATTGATTAAAAGTGTTTTTAAATGGAAGGCACCTCAAATTCCCAGAACAAGGAAAACCATAGAGTTCATTGGATGGGTGTATGATGTGGGCTCACTGCCTGTTCAATGAAAAATAAACCATGTAAAAGTCATTAGACATTAGAATTCAAAAATAAAAACTAGACATCAATAATCACAACATTAAACACAAACCATCATTAGTAAACAAAAATAGCAGCATCGTGTCCTGTGACAATAAAGTAATTTTATTAACAAAAATAAGAAAATATCAAACTTGAATCAAAACAAAACAAAGTAAAATATATAAGAAATTTTAAAATAATGAAGAAAGGGTCAAAGGTACTAACGATGGTGAAAAATTATAAAAGTTTAAAAAATAAAAAATTTGTAAAATAATAAATGTGGAAAACAAAAAGTAGAAAAACTAAGAAGCTATATTGATGGTTAGCATGGATGACCATCTCCCCCATGATTGAGTTAGAAGGAGGAGATTCGAAAAATGGAACATGGTTGTCCATCTATCAAGGTGGTAATTGCATTGGTCTATCTAGGTTCAAGAAAAGATTTTATTTGTTAGATGTTGACCAATTGCTTTTTATTTGGACTATCAGGTTTGTAGATTAACATGGCCCTAGAGGGAAAGGTTCTAATAGAGGACCTTATCTCCTAGTTGAAGTTTAACTTTCCTAATTCTGAGGTCATGATGTTGCTTGTTGAATGCCTTATGAACCTCATTCAAGGATTGGGCCACCAATCAATTTTCATCTAGCATGTTTAGGGTGATTAATATTTTTCTTTGTGCTAGACTTAGGTCAAGATTGAGATCACAGCTTGTTGAGAGTGTTTAGAGCTCAGATTGAATTGGGAGAATTGGAAGTTTTTTGTAGACTAACTCATAGTGGGAATAGTCAATAGGAAGTTTCCAAGTTGAACAATAAGCTCAGAGTACAGCGTTAGGTTTTGCACTCCAATCTTTTCTATATTTGCTAATGATACATGTTAATATTTTTTTGATCTCCTGGTTGGTTACCCTTACTTGACCATTGGCTTGGGGGTGATAAGGTGTTGTTAATTTGTGTTCAACCCCCAAGAATTACATTAATTTTCTAAAAGTGGCACCTGTGAAATGAGTTCCATTATCAGAAATTAGTGAACATGGCACCCCAAACCTATTTACAATATTTTTTTGTATGAATCGAGTAGTAATGGATAATGTATAATTAGTAATGGCTGTTGCTTCAGTTCATTTTGTACAATAGTCAATTGCTACTATAATATATGCCTTTTTGTTGGACATGGGTGTGATGGGATCCATGAAGTCGATGTCCCATATGTTGAAAGATTTTAGTGGTTGAATCCACTTGTGAGGGCATTCCATGTGAGAGGTCATCCCCCTGTCTCATCGACAATGTTCACAGATTTGATGAACTGATGGGCATCCCTAACGATTATAGGCCAATAGGATCCTACCATTATGATTTCTATGGTCATATGTCTCCCTACATAGTGGCCTTCGCAAGGTCCTTTGTGAGCATCCTGGAGAACGCATAGTTGATCTTCATCAAGGACTCACCAACGAAAGAGGCCATCAACACACATCTTATAGAGGTGTTTGTTGATTTCCATGAAATATCTAACTCAATGAAGAAATTGTTACTTATTTCTAAAATCCAAATCTTATGGCATCTCCTGAGTGAGAAGATAGGTGAGGATGCCATTGTATAATGTTGTCTTTATAGGCATTTGTTCACTTATTGCTCTTGTAAAGAAGAGTTCATCTGGAAACTAACCAGAGAGTAGGCTCTCCTCCTCTTTATTATCCCATCTTAAGCAAGAGAGGTGGTCAGTGACCACATTCTTGATTCCTTTTCAATCTACCATTGTGAGATCAAATTCTTGCTAGATCACAAGCCACCGTATGACACGAGGGCTTACCATTGGCTTGTTCATGATGAAGTTAATTGCACTATGATGCATGTGCAAAAATACTTTGTAGCCAAGAACATAGTGCCTAAAATTTTTCAGAGCATACACCACTGCCATTAGTTTTTTCTCCATGGTGGTGTAATTTAACTATGCTTTCACAATGCTTTGACTCATGTAGTGGCTGCAATATTGACGTTTATTATTGTCCATTTGCATGAGCACTTCTCTCAAGGCATAGGTAGATGCATCCATCATGATATGGAAGGGTTTAGACTAGTATGGTACTCATAGGATTTATGTTTCTACGAGTTTCTCTTTTAACTATTGGAATGCATATTCACATTCCTTGGTCCATATGAAAGGTGCATCTTTCTTTGTAAGCTTTACCAACGATTTTTTGATCTTAGAGAAATTCTCTATGAATTGCCAATAGTAGCCAGTATGTTCAAGGAATGATTGAACATCTTTATTGGTGTCTGGTTAGCATATTATTCCTTGGATGACCCTTATCTTTTTTGGGTCTACCTAAATCCATTTTTGCGAAATTTGGTGTTGTAGCACAATGCCTTCTTAGATCATGAGATGGATCTTTTGCTAGTTAAGCCCTAAGTTTATTTCAACACATCTCTTCAATACTTACTCAAGGGGGTCCAAGGCTTGCTCAAATGTAGCTCTGTAAGTGGAAAGTCATCCATGAAGACTTCTACACCACTACCAATCTATTGTTGTTAGATACTAAGGACCAAGAATTGAAATGTTGTAGGGGCATTGCATAGATTGAATGACATCTTACAATATACAAAAGTCCCTTAGAGACTCGTGAATGTTGTCTTGGCTTGATCTTTTGGCACAATTTGGATTTGGTTATAGCCACTATAACCATCTAAGAAGCTATAATAACAATGCTCAGATATGGTATCTAATACTTGATCCACAAATGGCAATGGAAAATGATCTTTAAATGTTGTCATATTCAATAGCTTGAAGTCAATGCAGACTTGCCATTTTCCATCCTTCTTTGGCACAATTATGAGTGGGCTAACCCACTCACTATTTGTGATGGGAAAGATGAACCTTGCCTTAAGGAGTTGTTCAATTTCTTCTTTGATAATCTACTTCAATTTATGGTTTAGTTGCCTCTATGGCTACCTTCTAGGTTTTATGGCCAGGTCGGTGTAAACGTGCTATTAGCATATCCTTGAATCGATTCTAGTTACCTTAGGATACGACCAAGCAAAGGCTATTGGCCATTTGTTAACTACCTTTAAAAAATTTTATTTTTGTTCAAGATCAAGTTTGGCATTAATTATGAAATTTTATCATTATTCAAAAATGCATATTCAATGCCAATTAGTAAAGTTTTTAACTCTAGAGGCTCTTGCTTGAAGTTATCAAGGATTTCCAACTCTCCTCAATAGATATCATCATCTTCATTAGAGAGTTTGGAATGGACTTGTTCAATTTTGTCCATGCCTTCAACATAAGCACATGTTAAGCTCTCAATTAGTTCCATACATAATGTGTTGCTATTTAAGTCAGCTATCAGCCACTAGGTGCCCTTCTATTTTATGGTTGCTATGTACAAACACCTTTGAATATTAATTTCTTGTGCACACTGATTACATGCTTTAATGTATGTACTCTTGATGGACCAAATATTTTGCATGAAATTGCACCTATTGTTGTTGTATGTGATGCATGGAATACACTTTGTCTCTATCTTGTCCAATTCATTTTCCTTGGATATTTCTAAAGATAGGTCCCTTATACCCATATGTGCATTGACTATGCTTAACCAAGTTCTTCCCATAATGATGGGGAAGTCACTTTTATAGTTGTCCATCTTGATCATTGAAAAATTAGTAGGATAGGACCACCCACAAACTGTGGTCACAATGTCCTTTACTAATCCTAAAGGAACAGTAATTGATTAATTTGCTAATTCTAGAAAAATGTTGCTTTTCTTAAGAGGTGGTAGGTTCCAAGCCTTGTACATGTCATGGGAGATGAAATTAACTATAGAACTAGAGTCAAGAAGATCCTTGCATGACTCATGTCTAGTGATCTATAGATAAATGAGTGGACTCCCTAGGTTAGATCTTTTTATGGGAAGATTGCTAGCCTTGATCTAGTCGAAAATAGCATGAGTTAGCATCATAGTGTAGATCCAAGGTGGCACTTGGTTTGAAGGGCACTTGAAGGTGTTTGATATAGAGGATGAGGGTGTTGGAGATGTAGGATGATTAGCTGAACTAGATTGTGAGGGTTGAAGAGGATTACTGGGTTGAAAGGAAAGTCTTTTTCTTGATTGATTATCTGGACCATTTGGTTGGAAAGCCAGTTGTGAATGTATAGCCCTTGTAGGATTTCGTTGTTGTGACTGTGGAGGAATCTCACCCTACATGGATGGAGTAGGAGGTAACTAGGTTGAAGGTGGAGGTGTGTGTGCAGATGGATGTAGAGGATGATATGGATATGTATATGGGTTTTTTCCTCAAGTAGATGGTAAATGTGTTCGGTGGTACTCTCGAGGGTAATAGTGATGCTGAAATGAGGTATGACTTGCAAAACTTATTGTAGAGATGGGTTGCTAAGCATAGTACTTGTATGGATCTGGTTGCCTATAAGGGTACTGCTGCTTTGGCAGTGGCATTCCCCATGATTGTGGTTGATACGATTGTTGGTATTGTTCATAAGGTTGTGGAGGTGTTCTACTTGGGTAGTAAGCTTGTTATTGATGATGGAACTACCCCGGATTGCCTTGAGGACAAAGCAATCATCTAAGTGCTTTCCTACATGCTAGTTGAGGATTCAAGGCATACATCCCAAACTCTTATAAGTGTAACACCATAGGGCAACATCCTTTTGGATGTTCGTATTGAGAGATGTCACAATTAGTTTCATCATCAAGGTTGGTTTCCTCTAACGTTAAAGATTTTGCTAAGGCTTTTTCTACATATGTTGCAAATCTTATGATGATTTCTTGTACTAACATTTCAAAAATTAGCCCACCCCTTTCTATTACTACTATTCAACATACTGTATCTTGAAGGAAGGTTCCAATGAAATTAGTTTCAAAATATTCTTCAATGACTAAGGAGAAATAAATATATGCTCCTAAGGTTTTATAGAATCCTATTGTTGATTCAAATAGTTTTCAAATGGTTTTTAAAAAGAAAAAATGTTGTGGAAATATATCTATTTATGAATATATATAAAATCTTTAGAATGATCAACATCTTCAAAATATTTTAATTACTAGAAATTGGGCATTTTTATTATATCTAGGAAATCCTAAAGGATTTGTTGGATGGTTACAGTGCCTCAACATAGTATTGAAAAAAGTTGAAAATATCATTGATGAAATTTTAAAATCTCATTTGTAACTGTTGGTTAAGATATGAAGATAATTTCTTTTTAGAATGTTAATTCTACT
Organism: Gnetum montanum; assembly: GCA_015680685.1. Taxonomy (NCBI): domain Eukaryota; kingdom Viridiplantae; phylum Streptophyta; class Gnetopsida; order Gnetales; family Gnetaceae; genus Gnetum; species Gnetum montanum. The sequence continues at coordinate 6,403 of MNCI01034162.1, read as the reverse complement.
CACATGGCGGGGGCCTCCTTCCTTCTATCCTATGTTAATCTTTTCATGGAATGTATAGGGTCTTACTAATAGACTTTGGACAAATGTTGTTTGTCCTTTTCTTCATATGTAGTATTTAGTTCCTGATTTTATTCTTCTTTAAGAGATTAAGATTTCTAATTTAAATATAGTCATCATCGGTAACAATATTCTTCATTATTCTATAGTATTATTTACTAATCATAATATTGGTCAGGGTGGTATAATTCTCTTTATCAATCATTTTTTGTCTAAAAAATTATTTCTTACAGTAAAGATAATTTTATAGTTTGGGTAATTCTTTAAGGTGTTTTAGGTCCTTTTGACACTTACAATATTTATGCTTCTAATACTTTTGCAGATAAAATTTTTTTTATGATAGTTTCTTCTCCAAGCTTTGCCTAACATTCTTGGATTTTTTATGGTGATTTTAATTTGATTAAAAATTCTTATGATAAAATTGGTGGCAGTTCTTCTTAGCTTGCAAGGCATGACCTTTCTATTTGGTGTGATGTTAAGAACTAGTTTTGTTTATTTGATGCTACTGGATCAAATGTTGATCAAGATGATTGGTTTCCTTGGTCTAATAATTGTAAAGGTAATAGTTGGATTTTTGAAAAACTTAATCAATTTTATTTTTCCAATTATTTTCTTTGGTTTTGTGATGGAAATATTATAATTAACAAAGATGTAACTCTTTCAAACCATTTTCCAATTTTTCTTAGTTTGGAATTTGGTATTAAATTTCTAGTTTAATGTTATAAGCTTTTTCGTATGAATGCATCTTTATTTCTTACTTCTTCTAGAAAAGGTATTTTGATGTCTCTCTGGAATGCTGAAATAAGACCCCTTGGTAAATCAGGTTTGATTAATTGGTGGGTATGTGCTATATATCATGTTTGTAACTTTATCCATTAGTTAGGTAGGTACTATGGCAAGAGACAAAGGGAGACTAAGAAAAAAATCTATTATGAAATTAACATATTAACATTGCTTTACATATTGATCCCTTTAATATTAATCTTCAACAACAACTTTCTTATGTTTGCTCAGTCAAACAAAAAAGGAATACACATAATGCTAAGAGTGCTCTCATCAAGATTTATCTCAATTGGTTGAAAGTAGGGGGAGAACTGTGTAAAGAAATTTTTAAATTCTTAAAAGATAAATGTAATTTTCTATTTATTAACTTTATGGAAGCTAATGATTAAATTAGTTCTTGTTTTATTATCAATGGTATTCTTGAAAGACATTTTCAATGTCTATTTATCTCAAAGGGTTTTGATCATGTGGATTTTCTCTCTAATTGTGATCATTTACCTAATATTTCTCATGGTAGTTACAATCATCTTCTTAAACAGAATATCCCTCTTACTAAAATTAAAGATGTAGTGTTTAGCTTGGCCAATGATAAAGCTCTAGGTTTTGATAGAATTCCCATTGAATTTCTTAAAAATCAATGGGATGTTGTTGTAATGCACCTTTATTATATTTTGTTGAAGCCATTGAACAATGTTCTCTTGGTCAAACACTAAATAGAGGAGTCATCAAATTTATTCTTAAGAATGGTAGCCTTTTTGACATTGATAGTTAGCACTCCATTACTCTTCTGAATTCTTTTTATAAAATTTTAGCTAAATGTCCTGCAAGAAGATTGAAACTAATTATTCCTTAGTTAATTACTCCAATGCAAATTAGCCTTGTCAAAGGTAGATATATTCTAGATAATATTATGGTAGCTTTGGAGGGTATGTAGTGAATTGAGGATTCCAATTAAGAAATTACTTTTTTGAGACTTGATTATACTAAAAAAAATGATAGAATTGAATGATATTTTATTATTGTTTATCTTTACAAATATGATTTTAATGAAAAATTTATTGGGATGGTAAAGACTTTTTTTGTAGACACTAATGTACTTGTGGCTACAAATGTTGGCATTACTAAGAGCTTCAATCTTGAATGCTCAATTACACTATGTTTTCTTCTTTCTCCTTATCTCTTCATCCTTGTCACAAATTTTTGATATCAAGCTATATAGAAGGACTAGGAGCATAATTTTATACAAGGCATCTTCATTGAAAATAATGTTCCTACTTTATTAAATATGCATTTTACAAATGACTCATTTTTTATGTTAAAATAACAAAGCTATTGCAAATCATCTTTTTTATCCTGTTAATCAGTATTGCAAACTTTCTGGCTTTCAAATTAATTAGTGCAAGTTCAAGAATGGGCTTTGTCTAAATCTTGGTATTTCTTAGAACAGTCAAATTTTTTTAAATTATTAGGCATTCTCTTTATCTTGGTGGATCTTTAGTAAAGAAAATTGAATAAAAACTTATGAAGTGAAAGGAGAAAAACCTTGCAATGACTCATAAGCTTATTTTTGGTAAGCATATTATTCAAGCTACTCATATGTATTATTATTCATGTTGGACTCCTAGTATTTATGCATATCATTACATTGATCAACTTGCGAGAAATTTTTCTTGGAGTAGCAATTGTTCTAGGAAAGGATTTTATTGTGTTGCATGGGACATTTGCACTTCTTAAAAAGAGGATGGTGGATTATGATTTATGAATTATTATATGAAGGGTGATGAGCAATAGGTGTCCCCTATGCCCAACCATATGAATCACAAGCGTTCACTAACAATTTGGTCAAATTCCATAGCCTTAGTTACCTAAGTGGTCGATATTCCTAAGTAGTGAATCGTGTGATTACAAGGTCGGTATATTCTTAATCCATACTTGTGTTTTATTTGTGTGCATGATTAAGTATGGTTAAGACATAAGATGTATATTTTTGTAATTACTTTTAATATATTTTTCTCCTAATAGCTAGATGATTAGGTAAAGATTAAGTAATTACTTATCTAGCTAATCCACTAGTTCATTAATTAACTATCCTAATGTAGGGTATTAGTTCCAACTTGCTATACATATCCCTAATTAGTATTAACACTACTAGGTTACCAAGGGCTATTACTAGGTGTACCAAATATCCACTATTGGGATTACTAAGCATTAATATGTTATACTCGAAGTGGTCATACTCACCTATTTATGATTACTTATTATTAACTATTTAAGAGCATAAATGTAAAGTGCATGGAAAGTAAGGCATAAATGAAATAGGAAACTAATTTAAGTGTTTCAATGAATGTAGGAAACCTCAATTTTATTACCATTTATACCAATATGTTTAGGTACATAGGCACTTGAAAAAAACACCATATAATCTCATAAATCCACACTATGGGCACATAGAAGGAAAATATTCCATCTCTAAAAGAAGAAAAATATGAGGGTTTAGCTAAGACTAAGAACAAAAGGTGCCATAAATGTGAGGAGTATATGCATTTATATAAGTAGTAACTATGTCAACATTGATGTATCTACATTAACACATCCTACCATGTGTTGATGGGGCTGCATCAATGGACATGCATCAACATAGCCTATCTTATTGATGTTTCATCGTACCCTCACAACTAACTTAAAACTTGTCCTCGAGTGAAAAAAAGTGGGACCAGGCTTCTTACAAAATTGGAAGGTATCAACTTTATTAACAGAAATACTAACTAACTCACTTTCAACTAACTTTGAGTGCCAGATTGTATATTGTTTACAAAAAATGAGTATCCATTACAACAAAATTAGACACTTTACAAAATCTTTAGCATGCACTTGTAAAATTTTCAAAGACATGATGAAGTCTAAAACAGTGCCTGGAGGTTAAGGTTTTTGGAGCTCTAATTATTCCTTTTCTCATCTTGGTATTGCTAGAGGTTGAGGCTGGCCTCTTGCTACTGCTACTTATGTTGGAAGCTTAAAAGCATACAGAAGTGCTTTCATCTTTTTCTCTTTGCTCCATGGGTCATATATAATCCATGTGACTTTGCTAATGTGAGTCAGTGTAGGAATGTTCCATAGGTAGGGCATTAAAGAAAATAATTCCTTTGTATTGACAAACTAGGTTACAAAAGTTTTAAGTTCGGTAGTGAATTTCTTAACAAGGTTTTGTAATTCTTTGTAGTCATTCATCATTTTGGCCAGGTTATTAGTAGCAAATCATTGATAAGTGAATCTTCTTCTAATAACTTCAAGCTCCACAATGGCTATCTCTAGCTTTTATTTTGTTTCCTTATGAAGCTTAAATTCCACCTCATAGAGGAGGTAGGAACTAGCCACTTGCTTCTCCAATTCTAACCTTGGCCTCCTTGTTGTTAGCATCACTAAGTTTGCATAATGGAGGTTGGTGAGCTCAATGTACTCCATCATGTCTTCAATTTGCAACTCCTTTAGGTAGATTTCAACCTTTTTGAATGCATTCAGTTCATAAAATATGGGCTACCATATGCCATCTCTTTGCTAGAGTTGTTGAAGGACTTCATTCATCTTTGTCTTTGCTAACTAAATCTCCTTTTCATTGACCTCCTTAAGGAGTCTAACCTAGACTTTATATGGATTCTTCACATGTTCAAACTTCAAGGTTTTATTATTTCAAGTGGTTACCTTAATTACGGTGTTCTGGAAAAGATCATGGACTTCCTCCATTGAGAGATTACGATTTTCTATTGCTAACCTTCTTAGGTCTAGGTTCACCTTGGTAAGCTACTCCTACTACTGGCATATTAATTCAATCAATTGGTGCTTTTGTTGCTCAACATTACATAGGTGATGATTATTCTTTGTAAGGATCAAGTTTTCCTTTTGGATCTACAATAGGTCCCTATCAATGTTGAAAGCCATGGCTTTTAACAAGGACACATTGAATATTATTGTCTCCTTTGCATTTTCATCCTATTGCAGTTTTAGTTGAAGCTATTGAAAAGATTTATCCTTGGTAAGCTCAAGACTAGAAATGGTAGGATCAAAGAGATGTGCCCATAACTCAGAAACTTTAATGGTTAACCATAGATTGCCTATAGTGACCTCCTCAAGTTATGCATTGGCAATAAGTAGTTTGCCCCTTGTCTCAAGCAACTACGACTAGTTTGTAGTGATATCATCTAGAAGATTAAAGATCTCTAAAAGTGGTTACCTAGCTCCAACCAATCCTTCCAACACCTTCTCATGTTGGAAAGCATTCATTTGATAGTTTCATGCTCTTGCAGATGCATGAATGTTCACCATTGTGGTAGTGTCAAGTACTAATGCCATCCCTTGGCCTTTGTGTTGCATGACTAGGATGGTTGTCCCCTTACCTTCCTTCAACATGACAAAGAAGGATACATCATTTTCTAAAATTTCAGTAAGCGTTTGTTCAAGGATGGACACTATGACATATTGGGCACCTAGATTTGACCTTATGGATGCATGGTTCCTTTAAGCTGAGAATAGCGAGGAAATCTTACTATCCAACTAACCAATGGTTCTTGCAACCTTGTTTAAGTAGCTCATGATTGGATAATAGATAAATGGTTCTCCACTACTTGTGGAGCCTTGTTGTTGCTACAATTTCTTCTCTCAAAGCTTTCTAATGCATTCTATAGCTACAAGCATTTTTGGTGTTGTTTCAAGTGGTGTTGGTGACTCCTCTTCCTCCTATAGCTTAGCTACTACCTTATGTTTCATCATTTCTTACTAGGATGCAACAAGAGTGTAGTGAATGATATTATTGGAATAGGAAGCTATTCTTCCTCTTTTGCACAATTTTTGAATTAGGCATGGAAAGGGGATTGTCTTTTTTCCCTTCTCATTTTCTTTGAAGAACTTTTCAATTTCCAAAAAAATAAGTTAGGGAAAGTTAACAAGTAATTTTCCACTTAGAGTGAAGCATACTAGGCAAAGAAGGTTGTAACCCTAATGGGCCTCACCATTGGATTTAAGTGGTAGGTCATGATATTAAAGTATCCATGCTCTACCTTTGTTAGGGCATCATACTTCTTGTAGTACGCTCCATAGCATCATTGGATCCATTTTTTCTTAGCTTCTAGATCCACTTGCATCAAGATCTCAACCAATTTAGAACTAGTATCTAGCAACCTGAGAGCCTTTGGAATGGCCTCAATTGAGTAGGAGATGGTGATGTTTTTTATTTTCATTGATGCATCACCTTGTTAATTTTTCCAAAATAAGTATGTCTCCCCATGTATCATTCTCTACTATTGAAGAAAGTGGACCACATGAGAGACCCTTGTAGTTGTGTATGAGCCTCCTCTAGCACTAGCTCCAAGAAGGATCCAAAGTTCAATTCCTAAAGAAGAGAACTTTGGACCTCCTTGGTCCTAATCTTTTCTAGGCAGGCCTTTGTCAAAGCAACCTCCAAGTTAAACCTTAGCCTAGAAGCCTTATATTACCTTGATTGGCTAGTTTCTACTTTGGGAATCTGTTGAACAGATTCCATTCTAGCTCCTTTTGAAGAGGTCCTATTGCA
>MNCI01034159.1:1899-50191 GCA_015680685.1 Gnetum montanum | reverse complement strand
GTTATATTTAAGATTAAACATATGTTGTTAGTGGAGTCTATTAAAATTTTTAGGAAAGAAAGATATGAATTTAATTACTTTGAGGTATAATATATAAGTCAAATTTTATGCAGGATGCTTAAGAAAATTAAAATTTTATGTAATAAAGTGAATTATAAATCCAACAAAGCTAATGTGCACTTATAAAACTAGACATTAAATTCAAATAAATAGTAAAATTTGTATAATGATAAGTTCTACTAGCATTAGCTATTTACAAAATAAAATATTAATGCATGCCTATGTTAGAAATAGTATGAAAGTCATGTCATGGCATCATGGCTAATGCCATTAGCATAATTTTTTTTGAGTTTTATGACACAAGGAAGTTAAATTTTGATCTTTTAAACCTTTTTAATTGAATTTGTTTAATGGTCAAAGACTATGAGAACTAAGTTCTTCCTTGAAAACATAATGGTCCCATGGCCTAATTTATAATGATGGTGGACTTTCTCATCATTGTAAAAACCTTGATTCTCATTCCAAGAATTTACAATTTCTTCATTCATAACTCATTAGCATCATTTACAAGCCCTTAGCATTATACACAACCATCTCTCATTTGTATTAACTCGTAAATATCTTTAAATCATTTACTTACATTGCTAATTTAATTCAAAGTTAGAAATTCAAGCTTAAATTTCATTTTTAGTTCACAACTTATGAAGTTCAATAGTCAAGTTTGACACTTAAAGTTCAAAGGGTAATTCTCTTATCATTGATCATCACATTACTTAGAAAGTTTGCAAGTGTGTAGGTTTTAAAGAGATGATTTCAATGAGTTTAAAATCTCTAGAAAACTCTATATGGTAAGGTTATAACTCACTACTACCTTAGCATGAGCAATTACAAGTAGTGTTATCCTAGCTACTTGATTTAACTTGAACTTTTAGTAAGTGGAAACTTATATTGGTTTTAAGAAACTTGATTTTTTATGTGCGACTTGCAGTGATATTATGAACTAGTTTAAAGGACTAGTGCAAAGCTCATGCTCATATCATGTTAACTCTTTTTTGAAATTTAAGATTGATGCAACTTACAATATTTAGAGTGTATTTGTCTTAAGTGTCATGACTTGTAGGAGCTTGTACTAGACTTACATACTAATCATGATCGATTAAATTAATAGTTTAAAATCTCATATCTTGAAATTTTAGCTCTTTCCTGATTCTATATTTCCTATGTAATTCCAATAATATGGATTGATAGGTGCAATAAGCCATAACATTGTGGAGCAAGCAAATCTACATGTTCAAAGAAATGCAAATTGAAAAATTGAAGGAAAAAAATGAAAAATTTGAACATTTTAGTTCTATATCTTTGTTGATTTCATCTTTGATGATTTAGTTATGTTCTACATAGATCATTCTTGGCCTTTGGTTAGGTTGATCTGTTCAAGGTTTACTAAGAATCAATTTTTTTGCATGAAGTACATAGGTTGCTCCAATTTAGTTTGAAGATTAGAACTAGTTAGGGAGAATCCATTAATTTTAAAGATGGAATTTCCCCATTAACAAAGCATTTTTACCATGTTGATTACCTTAGTCTAAAATGACTAGGCCTAGCTACGTATCAAAGGAGAAAGGTCCCAAAGAGTTAAGTATTCACCTTGAAGGTATTGTAACAAATACAGTGAAAGGAGAGATAATTAGTGATTGATTTTATTAATCCTACCAAGAAACCCTAAAGGTCAAGTCATACTTATAACATGAAAAGATGAAAAGTATATGCATTGTTGGATAGGAAAATCAATTAGAATCATTGTTATCATTTAAGCTAGGGCATTTTCATTTCTCTCATTCCTTCATGATATAGATTTCCAAGTAGTTTGATCTTCTCAATGGATTCAACATTCAAAATTTAAAGGATCCAATAGAGAATATAGAAGAAGAAAGAGAATGACATAGTGGTAGTTTTAAGGTACAATTTATGATTGATTTTTTAAATTTTTTTAAATGTATTTTACCTATAGCTTGTACATTTGTTAATTATCTCTATAAATTAGTTGAGTGATTTTGTGTAAGGTTGTACCAGATGGAATCCTATACAATTTGTAATGGACATTCTAGTACATCATTGTTATATTGATTTTCTTACTCCTTCATCTGAGGATTTTTCTTAAAAATCTTATTTTATGCATTTTGAAAGACTAAAAATTCATAAACTAACAATGTAATTAGTTTAGAAGCTCTTTAAAGGAAGGAAATCCAAAGGAGAGGAAGATTTAGAAAGCCTTTATAAAGTGAAATAGGCCAAGTCAAAACCATTATAAATTTGCTGTGTGCTTTCCTTTTCTTTTAATTTTTTGTTGTTTTGAGTAATTATTATTTACTTGAGGAAGAGGTAATTAAATTCTATTATCACCCTATTCATTATCTAGGATGATGACTTGGTGTTTCAAGTGAAGAAGAAAAAGATAGATATGATACTCTTTTATCTTATTTTGAAATATTATAAGTTGTATGCAAGAAAATGAAGTATATGCTTTATGAGAAAGAGTTGAAATAGAAAGTTTAGGTTATAATCTTTCAAAATAAGAAGCTTCCTCTACCAATTTGCAAAACAAGTATTAATTTTTTTTTGAAAACTCTAAAATATAGAAATGAGAAGCTTCATCCATAGAAAGAAGAGCTAAAGAAGAGTACATAAGTCTTCAGTGACTCACAAAACATCATTAGTCAATAAGTGAAGAAGGCAGCTAATCTAAACATTATCTTAGAAAATTTTACAAAAGAAATTATTACTCAAAATGTCATGATGGGATAGGCAAGAAAATTAATTGATAGATCATGGATTGTTCTCAAACCATTAGAAAAAATTGAAGGACGTCATGTTTGTGGAAGTATTTGTCAATGTATGATGTTATTGTAAAAAATGCTCATATACAATGCTAATATTATAAACGATATGACCACATTAAATTGTGTTGGCCATATAGGCTTAATAATTACAATATGTCCATAAAATATTTGTCTAGTATTAATTAAGATAGGTATAATTAAAGGTTCCAAAAGTCAAAACCTTAAGTGAAAAAGATTTGTGTACTCAAACAAAAGGATCTCAAGGCTTTCATAATAAAAGATACTTCCAAAGGTAAGAAACCATTCTTTTGATACTTAGATAGTGGATGTTCTAGACATAAGATGGGAAGAAATCAATATTTATGTCCCTATGATGCTATGCTAATGGGAGTGTCTCATTTGGATATAATATCAAAGCTTTCATTAAAGGTAAGAATACTATTAGAGGTAAGAATTCACCCTAAATAAAAAATTTGCTTTATGTTACTAGACTTGAACATAGTTTGTTAAGTGTTATCCAACTTTATGATATGAGAAAAATTATTCTTTTTTAAGTTAACCATTGCATTGTAAAGGATTCTAAAATAGATGATGTTACCTTTAGAGGTAAAAAATTAGATAATGTTTATATTGTTAATAATTTTGATGTAAGTAAATATAAGTTAAAATATATAATTAGAAAATCAAAAGATAATTAGCTTTAGCATAGAAGAATATAACTTTTAAACTTTCAAAGACTTAAATTTTTGATGGGTTGTCAAGCATTGAATCTAAGAAAGATAAGGTGTGTAAGACTTGTGAAAAGGTTAAGTAAATTTTCTTTAAAGAAACATATGTATTTCTTCCAGGTATTCTTTAGACCTTTTACATATAGATTTGGTAGCCTTGAAGTTAGAAGATATTTCTAGGTTATTATTGATAACTAAAAAATCACTTAGATAGTCTTATTAACTTAAAAGTATGCAAAATTTTATTACTTTAATAAGATTTATTATAGTTTACAAAGAGTAAAAGGCTATCTGATAAATAAAATAATAAGTGATTAGGAAGAAATATTTGACAATGTTGAATTTGTAAAATATGATGATAAGACATAGAGTTAGAGATTTTCCACTAAGCAAAATAAACTTGAATTATGAAAATTTGTGATGGTCTTTAGATTTATTATTCATAATGATTTGAAATAGGATTGAAATGAATTGAATGAAATTACAATAATAATATAATAAATTATTAAATAATAAGATGAATAAAATATCAATTAAACACTTTAGGTGGTTGCTGGGAGGAAAGTTATGTGGTGTTGGTAACACCCCTAATAAACTACCCCTTGAACAGTGCCTTAAGAGGAAGCCTTACAAGTCCTATCTTGGCCAATCAATTCTACTAGATGAATAATGAATACCAATTGTTATGCTTTGGGGAATGCTCTAACCCATGCTTCTCATGTCTAGCGTAGCACATCAAAATGCCTCTATTTCTACTTCTATATGATCCCATAGAGAAACTACCATCTAGGTCAGCTATATTAAGGTATAGATGAATAGCCTAAGATTGCATAGAGCTACCTATTGATTAACAAATAATCTTTTATAATTGATCACCAAGAAAGAACCCCTTGCTACTTGAATGCATTACTATTTCCCTATGCCAAGGTGGAAATTTATCACTAATGTCTTACACTAGACTAGACTAATGCAAGTAATTTTCAAGGATCTACCTTACCTTAGAATCTAAACTAGACTAACCCCATCCTAAACTCAAAAATATTAGTAAGTTATGCACAAAGTATTCTTAGTATAGCAGTATAGTAATATACTAAGAATCACTCACATAATCATGGGGCAATCCTAATTATGATGTAGGATTGAATTTGTGCCTTATCCCATAGGAAATACTATATTTTATGTAAAATTTCATGGTTTCCTAGATTAAGTTATGGTCAAGAGTGGCATGAGGAATACCTAAATAGTTATTCCACCAATGCAATCATCACTTAGTAGATACTCAATCTATTGGGAATGATATATGAACTCATCCTTAGTGGTAATGGATAATGTATCATCCATCCCTTCTGGTAGATTATGCACCTGCACCATTGGATAAATGTGCTTTATCCAAGGTTTAGAAAGTTGGCTTGGGTCTTGGGGAACCCATCGTCCATTCTTGTACACCACCAAAAACTCTACAAACCTATTTAAATAACCCATAGAAAAGAAAAATGCAAGGATTATTGTAGAGATGTCTGCATAGAGTCTAAGGATCTCCAACTGAAACCCAATAGCTAAGGAAACTATCTAGTTGAACACAGTGTCATCCATTAGGACCTTCTTAAAGGTCCACCTTTGCACTATGCTAATCACCTTATTTTATGATAATAGTTTGAGAAATGCATGAGACCTAAACAAAGGATATGACTCCTATACATTGGGGTTCATGCAGTTATCCATGAAAATTTTGAAGTGGTCCATGTTAGCACCAACCACTCCAAGACTTCCTCATGATAGCTATATTCCTTCACTATGCTAATGGGAACCTTTTCCCCATCAAGAAGGACACCAAACAAGTCATGAAAGAGTTCCTCATCAATGTCTATGTTGACCTTCACAGCTCAGATGATGGTGCTAAAATGACTAGCCTTCTCATTGAAGGAGTTGATGACATGCAACATCTTCACAGTAGGGATGGATGCCATAAATATATCAAGTAAGCCTTCACACTAAATGTTTTCTTGAATGTATCTAGGAACCTATTCCCTTATGCACTCCTATGTTGGTATCACCTTAGCAAACTTTAGGATGAGGGTATCCTCATGAAAGGCTCCCAAAAATGGGATAGTGACATCAACATAGGTGGAAGGTCCTACAAAGCAAAAACCAAATTTTAACATCAATAACTATTAAAAGAAATAGAAAAATTAGAAAATTCATAATAAAAAAACATTAGAAGCCACTGCCTTTATGTTTACCTTTCCTTTTCTTCTTCAAGGTGATCTAAGCAAAGGTCCTAGCTACAAGGATCTAATCGATGGAGTTATTGAAATTTACACATTAGTTGTGCATTGTTCTGTCATCCTTACACTTCTTGTATACAAGGTTGAACCTTATAGAATAGGCATTGAAATCCCCTCATACCTATTGATACATAATAGTTCTAATATGGGGGCCCTTTGTAAATTCATCAAGGGTAATTTGAGCCACTACTAAGGTTTGATCTTTAATGATCAAGCCTTGATCATTGATCTTGTACGTACAAGAAGTTCATAAGACTAATGAAGTTAGGAAACGTAGTTTAAACAATAGAGATAGAAAAAAAAAGAAAAACACTATAATAACTATGCTTGCCCTTGTATATGATACATGGTGCTAGGTGAGTTTTAGAATAGTGTGTGGGCTCTATGCACCACCATAAGAGTATTGTCAACATTGTACTATCTATACTCTAGCATCATCTAGATCTCCATAAGATAATGTGGGTTGATAACATCTACTATTCTCCCTAATTTCCTAAGAGGTAGATTGTCAATAATAAACTTGACAATCAAGCTAAATGCCTAAGGCACAATGGTCTTCACTATGGACCTAGCCACATCTATAGGCAAGTGTGACCATAACATCACATTGAAGTTTTGTAAAATATAGGCAAGGAATTCCATTACTCCAAGTTGGAACCATAGTGATAGCTTCCCCAAAGGCATATTAAGGAGAGGTGTACTAGTCTTGGAGTGACCAATGTAGCGCAAAATGCCCACCAACTCCACAATGATGAGGATGGGCTTCAAGTAAACCCTGCACAACCAATATAGAAACATTATGACCAATTGAAATTTCTTAATTAATTTATATAAAAAAAATCCTAATCGGATGTGAAATTAGCCTTTGTAAGAAGCTTGAAGGTGTTTATTTAAATTAGCGTAAAAAATTTCACGAGAAAGCATTATTACAACCTTACATATCCTTACATTATGACCAACTAGAATTACGTAACAAATTTGGAAAGAAACATCCTAGTTAGAGGTGAAATTAGCCTCTATAAAAAGATGTAAGGTGTTTATTTGAGTTAGCCTAAGAAATTACACAAATGCATTATTACAACATCCCATAGCCTTTTACTTCATAGCCTAAAATATTATAGCCAAAATTAAGCCATGCATAAATATACAAAAAGCATTAAAACTTAGAAAAGGAATATAGCCATAGTAAAAAAATTTGTAAAAATAATAAAGCCTTTTGTTTTCTTAAAAATCATATTTAAACATAAGTTTTACAAGAAGAACTACACATATAAATCACATCTATCCAAAATTTAACCTTATTCACATAGTTTGGCCAAAAAATTTATTACAAATTCATTCTAACCCCAATTTCAATGATTTTACCATGGAAGGAATCTTTAAATCACATTCTTTGCAATCATAATCATCAAAAAGAAAGATACATAATCGATGTTTACATGGTACATAGGCAAAATTAGCAAAACTGTAGTAGTCACCATTAATCCACTTTCATATAGGATTTGTAAGAAATTCACCAACAACTTGTTTAAGCTCCAAACGAAGTGATTTCAGCATTTTTTGAAAGTTAAATCAAGCCTACATACTCAAAATTAGGGAAAACTCAAAAGAAGTTTTGTTTATTTATAGAAAATTCATCAACTTGGACAAGGATCTGAATATGGCACAAACATTTTTTTGATATAGGCTTAATGAAAAATTCATTAAAATCTTTTTTTTAAGTTCAATCAAAGTGATTCCACCTCCATTGAATAGTTGAAGCCAAGGCCCACCCAGCCATAACCCAAAAATGTCAAAACCTTTGCCATTTGCTTAGAGAATGTACATGAAATTTTAAAAATGACATAAAAAACCTAATCGCATGACCTTAGGAAAACAATCATAACTTAATCATTTCAAAGCCAAATCGAATGTGACAAGTTTAATCAATTTTTATTATACTTTATTTTTAATGTTTAAATTTGTTTTTATAGCTCTAAGAGTTTTGGTTTGAAGAATGAATGAGTGTGGAATTTGCATTGTTAGATTGTTTTAATTTTTTGGATTTTTTAATATTTTATTCATTTGTATTTATAAATTTTCAATTTTTTAATTTTAAAAGATTAAGTAACTTTTGAAGTCTCATCTTTCATTTTCAAGTTTCATAATCTTATTTTTAGATATTTGATTTTGTTTTATAGGTTTAGGTTTTATATTCTTGTTGAATAATAAATTGCTCAACTATGTCAATGTAGCCTAGGATGCATCAATGTGATTTTTATTCTTGCCTATATAAATACATGCACCTACCATATTAATAACACCTTTTGATCATTTTCTTAGCTAGACTTTTGTAGGTTTACACTATATATGTTAGAATTTTTTCCTCTAAATGCCCATAGCATAGATTAAATAGATTGTATAGAGTTTTATTCAAGTACATTATATACTATTATAAAATTGAGATTTATTTCCTTCATTGTAGTACTTAGATTAGCATTTTAATTTACTCTCTTGTAGTTAATCATTAATGTTCATTTACTTTTTCATGTTATTAGTTATATATTTTATTATTTATCACTTAAGTAAATACATATGAGCACAACCACTTCAAGCATAACATACTAACATTTGTTAATTCTAGTAATAAACACATGGTAATCCAATAATATTAGTACATGTTCAAGATGTGTATGGAAAGTTCAAAATGTATGCTCTATACTTGCACTAGTGATGATTCACTATTGGCTACATCAATGAGGCCTCATCAACTAGGCCCCGTCAACTAGGCCCTATCAATGCAGCCCTATTGATGCATCGTTACATGCATTGACTTCATGCATTGACATAACCTAGTCAACACAGGGTCCATTTTTGCTTATAAATATGCTCTCACTAGCCACATTTATGGCATTAGTAAATCATAGTGTAGCAAAGCTCTTGTAGTTTTTCCATTTGAGAGTTAGAATATTTTCCCAAGTGCCCACAACAGGAGTCATCGAGCATATGAATCTTTATTCAAGCACTATTGTACTTCAGCACGACAGTGTGTGCAACAATAAATATGAACTTCCTAATAAACCTTCCATCATTAGATATAGTTTAAATGTCTCATTTATGCAATTAATATTTTTAGTTATTTATTCAATGTCTTCTAGTAATTAAGCTAATTAGGTAAGCAAGTGAGATAAGCTAGATAGATTAAATACATAAGTACAATTGCTTTGAGTGTAACATGTATTTGCTTGGTAATCCCAATAGATTTATTCCTTGGTGCAGTTAGTAGTATAGCACTTGGTAACCCAGCAGTGGATACATGGATTTAGGATGTGTACGGTAGGTGGGATAAGATACTTATGTTAGCACTAATTGAATAGTAGTTAGCTCATTAGATTAAAAATAGCTATTAAATTACATATTCTTCATCATGCTTATTTTAAGCACCAAAATCATAAAACATAAAATTATAAAAATCATATAGCTTGATTACACTTAACCATACCTTTGAGCTTCAGAAGTGTAATTGGGAAGATAACAAAAAATCTTAGGGCAAGGTTCACTACCTAGAAGACTAGTGCATTAGACACTATATAGTCCATGGAATTTAATTGGATAACACATGAATACTTTGTGATTTGTATGGTTGGGCATAGGGGTACCTCAATTGCTCATCATTAACATTGTTTTAGGGGACTCTTTTTGTTGAAACGTGCACTATCTAGGATTAGTGAACATAATTAATATCATTGGACAAACTCAAGGTCAACATTAACCTCACACAACATATAATTACAAGAACACATTGACATTTTATTTGTTGCAAAATGTCTTCTTCTCACAGGCTTGAATATGTTAAACCATTGTCCCATAGGAGTGCAAAGTGGTATATACTCATCTTGATAAGTATGTACTAGACTTCACCTTCATCCTATACGGGGATGAGTAGCTTCGTTGGCGTGACATGGAGGGAAACATCATAATGCCACTTGATCAATCTATGCTTAGGATGCTATTTCAAACCCTTAAGAATTTAAGCATCTTGGATCTTCAAGAGGAATACACTATGAATGATTATGACACTAGTAACTATCATCCCACTGAAACACAATGCAAGTGAGATCAAAATTGGGAGAAGCACCATGAGTTTTTAAAGGGGAAACACTTTACTAATCCCTTATTCCAATTAAATGAAACTAATAGTGAGGATCCTCCCTCTGGGGGTTCTCAACATGACTATTCTTCACCCCCTATTATTGGTGATGAGGGTGTGGCCCTAAAAATGTGATCTACTATTAATAAACCAAGTTCATAAAAAAGTGACAGTCAAAGTAAGGACTTGAAAAAACATCATGATGGCAAGGGATCTAAGGATGGTAGTCATAATGAGTGAAGAGGTGGTGGAAAACACTATAGTGGTGGTGGTGGTCCACCTTTCTCTTCATCCTCTTCATCTAATTCCAAACATTCCTCTTCATCTACTAGTTTTAATAGAAACTACCATAGAAATAATCATGATGAAGTTGATCAATAAGATAATAATAACCATAGATGTCACCAAGAACATAGGGGTGGTAAGAACCATCATCAGTACTCTCAATGCAATGATGATGAAGAACCCCTATTGGTAACTCAAACCATGCTTAACATTGTAGAGATAGTTAAGATCCCAACTAGGCATGTGAAAGACAGTCGGATCAAGCTCCTAAATATGAATAATATTCCAATATTTAAGGGGGGATACAACTTTGATCTGTAGACACATTTACAAGCTTTCCATGATGCTTTTGCTTGAAAAACATTGAAAATAATTGGTAGAAACTCAAGCTCCTCCCCAAGATATCCATTCAGGAAGCAAAAAGCTAGTACTAGTCTATAGAGCCAGAATCTATCCACCGATGGAGTACAATGTTAAAGCTATTTAATGAAAAATACTAGACATACTCTAGAGTGTCCAATATAAGAAGGAAAATCCAAGGCTAGAAATATGGAACACATGAATCCTTGGATGCTACCATGGGAAGATATTATTCTTTCTTACACCAATACCCTGGCCATGGTTACTCTCAAAGGGAACAACTCCCCCACATCATAGATGGACTCAAAGAAAAAACTAGAAGAGCTCTTGGGGTTTATGCCCAAGGGAGACTATTTGAACTAAGGGCTCATCAAATCCAAAGGTTGATAATGTAGGTAGTAAAAGAAGAAGATGAATTGCAAGAAAGGGAAAGTGCATAAGCATATAATAGAAACCCTTCCATTAGGAAAAGGAAGGATCAATTTTATGATGAGGAGGAGTCATCACTTGATGAAGTAATGAATAAGAAAACTTTTCCTATTCAAAAACTTGTTTCTAACATTTCGACAAAGGTTGATAAATTATGGGACTCTTTGAATGAAAAGTTTCAAGCTACTATGAAAATTACTAAAGCATCCAAAGAATAAAATAGTGATTGTAATTGCGCAAGGTGGAAAGAAGCTGAACATGCCTACTAGATAGGTAAGGGCAAAGCTACTATAGTAGAGGAAGTTATGGAAATAGACTCTAATGGTGATACTAGTTGTGACATTTATCAATATGAACATCCCTTCAGATGTGTTCCTATGATGTCACAATTACAAGAGTCTAGGGTGTACACATTGAATCCTTGACTAGCACATAGGTAAGAACCAAAATAATTATCTTATCCTTAAGGTAATCCAAGGTAGTTTCATCATCAACAACAAGCTTATTATCCAAGTGAAGCTCCACCACAACCATATGAGCAATATCAATAGCGGTACCAACCACGATAAGGGGGAATGCCACCACCAAGGTAGTAATACCCTTACCGACAACTAGATATGTATGGGTATTATGTTCAATAGCTTGTTTCTCCATAAAGCTCTGCAAGCCACACCTCATTCAAACATCACTATTACCCTCTAGAGTACCATTAAACTCATTCATCATCTACTCAAGGGGAGCACCCATACCCTTACCACCCTTCGCATCTATCTGCACACATCTCTCCATCGTCTACCTAGTTACCTCTTGCTCCATATATCCTGGGTGAAATTCCCCCATAGCTATAGCAATGAAATGCTATGATAATTGTGAATTTATAACTAGCCTTCCAATCAAGTGGTTTGGATAATCGATCTAGAAAATAATCCTTTTTTTGGCCTAATAGTCCTCCCAAACCCTCATAACCTAATGTGACTAGTCACCTTGCATCTCCAACATCCTTATCCTCTACATCAAATATATTCAAGAGACCTTCAAACCAAACACTAGCTTAGATCTACACTATGATGCTAACTCATGTTTTTTTGTATTAGACCAAGTTGGGAATCTTCACACAAAAATATCTAACTCGGGAAGTTCTCTTATTTACTTATAGATCACTAGATATGAGCCATGCCAGGCTTTTCTTAACTCTGATTCTGGTATCAATCTCATATCTTATGACATGTACATGGCCTAAAAGCTACCACCTCTTAAGAATAGAAATATCAATTTAGAATTGGCAGACCAATCAATCACTATTTCTTTGGAATTAGTGGAGGACATTATGACAACAATTTGTGGGTTGTCATATCTGACTAATTTTTTGATGATTAAGATCAAGGATTGAAAAGGCAACTTCCCCTTCATTATGGAAAGGGCATGGTTAAGCACAGTTAATGCACAAATGGGGCACAAGGAACCTCTCCTTGGAAAT
Organism: Gnetum montanum; assembly: GCA_015680685.1. Lineage (NCBI taxonomy): Eukaryota > Viridiplantae > Streptophyta > Gnetopsida > Gnetales > Gnetaceae > Gnetum > Gnetum montanum. The sequence goes on along the minus strand of MNCI01034159.1, from coordinate 37,658 downwards.
CTCTAAGGAAAATGAATTTGGATGATTAGAGAAGAACTATGTTCCATGCATTGCATGTAGAGATAACAAGTGCAATTGCATGAAAAAAATCTAGTCCATTAAAAGTACATTCATCAAGCATGCAATCAATGTGCACAAGAAATAGATATCAAAAAGTGTCTATATGCAGTAGCCACAAAATTAGAGGAAACCCAATGACTCATAGCTAACTCTGATAGCAGCACATTATGCATGGAACCAACTGAGACTCCGACATGTGCTTATGTCGAAGATATGGATGAACTTGAGAAAGGTCATCCACTAATTCTTTAATGATGAAATCTATTGAGGAGAGTTGAAAATCCCTGATAGCTTCAAGAAGGAGCTCCTAGAGTTAAAACTCTACCAACTAGCATGGAGTATGCATTTTTAAATAATTGGAAGCTATTCATAATCAATGCAAATATTACTCCTAAAAAAAAGATAAGCTATTATAGGTCATCAACAAATGGCCAAAAACCTTTGCTTGGTCATATCATAAGCTAACTAGAATTGATCTAAGGATATACCAACATCACATTTACACAAACTTGAATATGAAGCTGTGGAGGCAACTGTAGAGGTGGCTGAATTCCAAATTGAAGTAGATAGTCAAGGAGGAAATAGAAAAACTCCTCAAGGTGGGGTTCATTTATCCCATCAAGGATAGTGAGTGGGTTATCCCACTCATAATTTTTCCAAAGAAAGATGTCAAGTGGTAGGTCTACATCAACTTTAGGCTATTGGATATGACAACATTTAAAGATCATTTTCGATTGTCATTTATGAACCAAGTGTTGGACACTATCTCTGGGCATTTCTAGATAACATTCAGAAGTTCCTAGGCTACTTTTGCATATTGTAAGATATTGTTTGGTCTAAGTAATATCCTTACAACATTTCAATTCTTGGTCCTTAGTATTTTCCAATAATAGATTGGTAGTAGAATAGAAGTCTTCATAGATGACCCTTAAATAGTGTTCAAGGTCATCCAGGGATACATTTGAGCAAGCCCTAGATCACCTTGAATAGGTTGTAAAAATATGTGTTGAAACAAAACTTAGGCTCAATTCGTAGAAAATCCATCTAATGTTCTAGGAGGGCATAGTATTGGGACACTAAATTTCACAAAAAGGGATTGAGGTAGAACCTGAAAAGATAAGGATCATCAAAGGAATTACATGCCAACTAGAGATAATTAAAGATGTCTGATCATTCCTTGGATACACTAGCTACTATTAGTGATTTATAGAGAATTCTCTAAGTTCACAAAGCCATTGGTTGATCTTACAAGGAAAGATGCCCCATTCATTTAGACTAAGGAGTGTGAACATACATTGTAATAATTAAGGAACAAACTTGTAGAAACTCCAATTCTATGGGCACCATACTACTCTAGACCATTTCATATCTTGATAAATGCATCTAATTATGCTTTGGGATTCATGCTTATGTAGTTGGATGATAAAAAATATCCATACTACATCCACTCTGCAAGTTAAAGAATTATGGGTAAAACACCCTAAATTTTCAAGGTATTCTTACTTCACCAGATCCTTGGAATTTAGGCAGCATCGAGGTAGTTCTTTATGAGATGGATGTTCTAAGTTTAGACTGTCAATTTTGGCAAATTTTCTACTTCTAGTGTTGATAGGCCTAACGAACTCTTTAGCCTACCCACCTTGGTAGTTCATCTAGCTGATAGTCTACTTTGTTGGCGATGCTCAGGCTACGCAAAATAGTTTGGCAAGATTTCTAGTCAAGAAGGTTGCTACGCTATGCTACACTATGTAGCATAGCAAGCCTTAGAAAGCAATTGTAGAACAAAGTGCCACACTATGCTATGCTACGTAGTGTAGCATAGCGTAGCAAGAGCAAGACAGAAAGACGCAGCTCGCTTAGTGATTTCAAATGCACCTAGTAAGCACATCTGGCCTTTCAAAACTAGTTGCTTCACTCAACTTCAAGTCTTTTAGCAAAACTCCTCTTACTAGAAAAGTAGTAGATCAAACAAAAGGTAGGCTTTGTTGGTTGCTACACTATGCTACGTTATCTAGTGTAGCATAGCGTAGTGATGATGCAAAAACGATGAAGGACATCTCAGAATGCAGGATCAGCAAGTTTGCAAGCTTCACGTTGCACAAGAGAAAATGTTTCAAATTGATAACATGATCTTCAGGAAAGTGTTCTTAGTTCAAATCATAGTTAAGGGCAGCTACTATGCTATGATACACTACATAGTGTAGCCTTCTTCCACATCATTTGTTCCTACATCATCCCCTCCTGCGTCACCTTCTCCTACATTGTCCTCTATTGCCTCTTCATTCCTACCCTTTGTGGACCCTACATCTTCACTTGAAACCTGCATTGTAAAGGTGAAATAGTTAGCTAGGCCAACTCATGCAAGCTAGAATAGAGCACAAGCATTAACATGGTAGAAAGTGACTAACCTGAGATGGCCTTGTGTTCGTCTTGAAGGGTATGTGATCTAAATCAAGGCCGAGGTGGTGCCAAGCCTCCTCTTCTATGATATTAGCCCAATGCCTATTGCTTGGTTCAACGTCTATAGTAGCTTTCTCCTTTTTGATAGCCATCATTCTGGGTAGTCCCGGAGAAAAAGAGGCAATAGCGGTTTCATCTATGGAAAAATCTAATTCACATTCAGGAGATTCGATGAACTTTACCTACTCCTTGAACTTATTATAGGCCTCAAAATTTCTAATGGCATTTATGAATGCTTTTTAATTAAATGCCTCCATAGAAGCATCTTCGTATAGTTTGTGGTAGGTGGCACGTTCTAGTTTATACATGTGCTTATGGTTTCTCTAGGACTACCCCCACTTGTAAACTCTGGTCCTATAATCTTTCCAATCTTGATTCTTTAGGGCCAACAAGTCCATTTGCATTTGTTGTTCTATTATTTCTCAGCTAGCTTTATTATTTTTTTGCACAAATGTCCAATATCTAGCATAATCTATCACAACTATGTGCCAATTGCCATCATTAGTATCACGAGCTGTGAGGAATTGATTCCTTGATTTGAGGTCTATCACCTTGGTGCTTAGTTCAACCTTCTAGACCAATTTCCATAGGTCCTCATTCTCGCATCTACACTCCCACAATGAGTGTGCTGAGTGCAAAGCACATTTGCTGGCCTCGTTGTATATGCGACGAGGCACCTCAGCCACTTTTGGCTAGAATGTAGGCACAACATTGACCTTCAAAGGCTGGGTTGGGTCGAGAGGCTATAATCACACAAAGATCACATCATTCAGATTAGCGTAGTAGGGTTAGAAAACTTAAAGCATCTAGTGTAGCAACATGAAAGTGCCTAGTGTAGCTACTTACCCACTTCAGGATCAACTTGTCTGAGATGGTCGATCATGTCATTGATGATCCCTTTCATAAATGTAAACTTGTTAGGTATCTCGGCCCATGGTTCCATGTGAATTAGAGTGGGTCCTACAACATTAGTAGTGATGTTTGTCATACAACTATACATGTTAGCAATGACTAAGGTGAATTGTAATAAGGTGAATATATTATTAAACTCACCAGCGTCTAATTGCAGTTCCCCTTCTTTCTAATTTAAGATGATGATAGCATCCTTAGCAAAAGTCCCTCCTAGGTCAATGTGGGCTTCTTCTTTATTTGCTAGAGCCTTTTCCTTTCAAGCACTAGCATCTTCCTCACCCATAGAAGACTCCTTTTCATCTCCAAAAATGTCCTCCTCATCAACAGGAGCATTTTCCTAGATAACAAGAGCCCCTTCCTTAGAGGTAGGAGCTCTTTCCTTTTTGATCCTCTGAGACTAGGGCCTCTATGTCTTTATTTGTTGCCCCTATTTTGGGGGCCGACACCTCTTCCTCACCTTCTTCTTCTTCTTTTGCTGGCAGAAAAAAAAACATATTTGCATTAGCATAAAGCAAGTTAGCTTAATGTAGGTGCTACGCTATGCAGTGTAGAAAGCATTAACAAAGTAGGCGAGGAAGTAGATATAGGCAAACGCATTTACCAATGGGAGGTTGCATCCTACATAACTTGAACCACAGTGTTTGCGCCTCATCCTCTTCTATGTGGAGGATCTCCTTAGCTAGTTGAGTCCTCTTTCACCATATCTTGGTGGCCACCATTTCGGCAATGAGACATTTCCCCTGTGATATGCTATAGGCTGTAGTAAAGGGTGCCTCTCCTACACTGTCTTGGCCACGAAACTTGGAGGCCACTTGATCCCAAGTCATCATAGAGAATGACTCCCCAATAGCTTCTGGGGGATCTTGGGCTTGGGTGGTCTAGGGGATTTGGTAGATCCATGGTTTGGAAATCTAATTGTGATTTTGTAATACCTAGGCTTCGTTCTCATAGACTACCAACAACTCTACAAAACACGACAAGTAGGTTATGTAAAAGGAATAGTGCACATTGAAATGGGATCCTAAGTTCTTATGGAGCCCAATGATTTTAGTCTACATGCCCTTCCACAAAAACCTAGTCTAATTGTAGCAAGCCCCTTCCTCCATGACCTCCCACATCACCCAAGCTTGCTCAATCCCAAGGATCTTCCCTTGGAAAAGTAGCTAGGGGAATGCATGAGCTTAGAAGATGAGAGAAGCCTCTTTGGTAGGTCTCAAACTGACCTTCCCCATGGGAATCCATTTTCGCTCTTTGGTGATCCCCAACCACTCAATGTCCTCCTTCTGAATTTTTAGCTCCTTCTTGGTCTTTGACCCTATGAGGATGCCATCAACAAGGACGTTGAAAAGGTCCATGAATAGCTGGTCCTTGATTTCAATGATCACCTACACACCATATATATGTGTACGGAAGCGATCTGCCCTATTGGAGAAGGAGTTAGCTAGGGTAAGCATCTCAGTTGTAGGGATGCTTGGATTTGGGGCTAGGAACAAATCCATGAGACCAGCATTTTGGATGTGCCTGAGTAGGGATTCCGAGGTCACGCTACATATCCAACGCTGGCTCTCATCTACTTCTCCCTACTTGAAATAGATGTTTTCCTCTTAGCTCCCAATGCTTGTCACCATCACCTCCTAGGACTTCTTCTCTCCTATGTCAGATAGCAGAGCAAAACACAGCTACAAAACTCATCCACCAGCACTGTATATGGTTCCTAGTGGGTTTTGGAAGCATGTTCCATTATGACGTGTAATAAACAAAGTGTTGTTGAGATGGTAGCAGTTATACTCTGGCATATCCTAGATCCAAGCCAAACGTCTCAAATTTTTGGGGCATTGACTGGATCCTTCTCCCTACCTATTGCTGATTGTCTCAACCATCAAATATCTCAGAATACCCCGATTTTCCACAAGCAACAGGGTTTCTATTATGGTGCCCACTACCTCCTCCACCAAGTGTGATCAAACGATCACACTGAATCCTTGGAGGAGGAACTATAGAAACTCCTATGTCCCCTCTCAGAACTAGATTGTCTAATCCCCTACACATCTATGGGGAGGAGGAACATTGGCCACTGGCATGTTCACGCAGCACAGGACCCCTACAATTTCTAGGGTAATTAAATTTAGCCTTAGCACTACCCTACACAATACAATAGCAAATGTTAGTATCATGTTTGAGTGTGATCCACACATGGCATAGCAACACTAATACTTTAGCAAATAGCATAGCACTAATTCTCTACATACAGATAGTGTAGCAAAAACATGAAGGTAATAGCATAGTAAAGTTAGCTTAGCATAGCAATAGAGCAATTAATCCTAACAAAGTGATTAACATTACACCTTGATAGAACACGTGTCACACTATCATATCACACATGGCCAAACCCTCCTAAGGGGTCCACGCTATGCTATTTTCATGCCAAGCAACTTAAATCACCCAAGCCTCTATGGTAATGATAGCCGCAGTGATGGTAGTCTAGGCGACCTTGCATGTAACGTTAGCATAGCGTATGTACATCCGTCATGGCTGAAATGGCAACAGGGATGGTGTAAGGGCCAAAACAATGATAACACAATGATAGAAAACACAAAAAGCTAAGAAAAATTGTAGAAACAAAATGAAAAGAAGAAAATCAAAAGCAATAACAGAAGCATGAGAAAGCATAGGAAGCATAGTAGTCGATCGGGTTAGTGGTGTCTCATCTTGCACTGTGATGCACACTTGTGTCACGTGTCCTAGGGTTTCCTTTACTTCCTCAACCTTAGTGAGCACCAATTTTTTGAATTTCTTCTTGGGAGCCATCGTCTTGCTTGCTGACTCTTCCCTTGTTGCTATGTTGATATCACCTCGCTCTCTGTTGACACAATCGCTTTGCACTCTAAAATCACTCTGTGCTTTGAATGAGGGCTCTACGCTATTACAATAAAATTGACAAGTTTACCAGGGATTAATACCTATTTATAGCCACAATGGTAAAAGGGGAAAACTTGCCATTCTCTCTCTCTATTTAATGTGCAGTATGTTGTGTAGTGTAACATGCTCTCCACTACATCGTAACACTATTGGCATTAACACAGGTGGGTCTGGGCAATAATCCTTTAGACTCTTTGAGCTATTCATTTGCTTTTCCAAAAAACAAACATATATATATATATTCAGTTAGCAGTTTGAAAAGACCTTAAACTAGCAATCCTAGCATAGTTTCAACTTTATCGGTTTGAAAAGACCTTAAAGTAGCACTCCTAGCATATAGTTAAACCCTAGTTAGGAGTCTGAAAAGATCTTAAAATAGCAATTTTTCATTCTATGCATTTGTAGTCTACAATGATACTAAAATAATGGTTTCACATTTTTTTATTAGCAGTTTTGTACTTTTATACTAGCAACTTTCCGTTCTGTATACTAGTAGTTTGCATTTTATGCATTCGTAGTTTTCAATGACATTAAACTAGCAGTTTCACATTTTCACATTGGCAATTTTGCATTTTTTAGTAGTTTTGCATGTTTTTTTTATGTCTTAGCAGTCTGCCATGACCTTAAACTAGAAAATATTATGCTTTGCATCATACTTTACTAATTACATAACATTTTTGCTTTGCATGGTTTTCACTATATATGATTACTACCAACAGGTACCTCTTAACCAGACTTTCATCCTTGAAATGCTAAACGACTGTGTGGATGACATAGTGATGAAATCTAAAGAAGCCGCTGATCATTCCAATGATCTAGGTGTGGTCCTCAAATGTTTTCAAATACATGATTTACATCTCAATCCTAAAAGTGTATCTTTGGGGTGAGAATTGGATGCATGATAGGATTTGTAGTATCGAACGTCAGAATACAAGTAGACCTTGACAAAGTAACGGCTATCATCAACCTGGTACCTCCTACAAACCTTAAAGAACGGTGTGGGTTACAAGGTAGGGTACAATTCATCAAAAGGTTTATAGCAAAACTGACTGACAAGTTACACCCCATGAAACATCTACTAAAGAAAGGGATTAACTTTGAATGGACACCACACTGCCAGCAAGCCTTCGATGATATGAAGAAATACCTCTTGCACCTCCCAACTATTTACCCACCATAGAGGGATAGGCCTTTCTTCATCTACCTTGCCACCTTAGATAGGTCTATCACGACACTATTATGTCAGAAACAGGATGATGGTTCTAAGATACCAGTGTACTATCTAAGTCATGAAATGATAGCATATGAGGAGAAATACAATGATGTGGAGAGAAAATACCTTGCATTAGTGTTTGCATTAAATAAATGGAGACACAACCTATTTCGTAGGAAAATTAACATCATTTGAAAAAGTAACATACTTCGAGCTATTACAAAAAATCTATACGAAAGTAGTAGGATAGCCCAGTGGAAAGAAATAATAGTAGAATTTTATTTGCATTATGTGATCCAATCATCAATGAAAGGTCAAGCCATAGCAACACAACTTATGACCTCACCCATTGATGATCAGGCGATCATAGACCCCAAATTTCTAGACGAGCATGTTAGTACTATCAACACCACCCCATTGTATCTCGAAGCTACTTTACATTTCGATGATGCCTTGACCACATGAGGGGGTAGTGCAGCTACTGTCATTTCATTACCCTCTAGGGAAATGCATCCTTCAGCTTATTGTTTCGCGTTCCCTTGTACAAAAAACATGGTAGAGTACAAGGGGTTACTCAAGTTCCTTCTAGTTATTCAAGCACTACACATACAACACCTGGCAATTCACGAAGATTCATAACTAGTTGTGAATCAAATCATCAAGGTCTATGCCTGCAAGGCTACACACCTACAATCCTATTACGACTTAGCAAAAAGCCTACTCAAATAGTTTGCAACAATGGACATGCAACATGTGCCATGCAACAAAAACACTGTAGCAGATACCTTACACACCCTAGCATTAAATATTCCATCACACTTGTTCACAAGTTTTCTGACATCAATTATAGAGTGTACTAAGCCTATCACTCAAGTGGAACACATAGCCTCTATTAGCACTATGGATACCCAGGAGTGGTATGTCAACATTAAAACCTACCTGCAACATGGCGAACCCTCAAGTGGATTGACATCTACCCAGAGAGATGCGATTCGTAAGCATGCCCAGTAATATATGCTCATGGGAAACAACACCCGATGAAAATGCTCCTATAAAAGGATATTGTTGACATGTGTAAATGAGGAGCAAGTGCATAAGGTGGTTAACGGAGTACACGAGGGACTGTGTGGTGGACACATAGCACTTAGGGCTATGGCTACAAAAATCAGACGTCTAGGGTATTACTGGCCTTGCATGGAGCATGATTTCTTGGCCAAAGTCAAGACATGTGATACATGTAAACAATACACAAATATCATACGCATCTCACCTACAGAGCTGCATCCAACATAGATTACGTGGGCTTTCCAATGATGGGGATTAGACCTCATAGGACCTATCAGGCTTAATTCCTCCATAGGGCATAGCTTCATCATCACCACCATTGAGTATTTTACTAAGTGGGTGGAGGCTATCCTTTTGAGAAAGACTACATCTCAGTAGGTTTGTCACTTCATCTTGGACAACATCGTGACAAGGTTCGAGCTTCCCATGACTATTGTGACTGAAAACGGGCCACAATTCAATAGTATAGAAACCCAAACCTTCTGTAGAAATCTTGGCATCAGGTAATCATTCTCCTCACCATATTACTCACAAGTGAATGGGAAGTAAAAGGTTACAAATAATTACATCATCAACTTGCTAAGGAGGATGCTTAACAACAGTAAGAGGCGATGGCATGAGAAAATCCACTATGTGTTGTGGGCTTATAGGATGACATGCAGGATTGTGATAGGTAAGACTCCTTACAATCTTGTTTATGGATCTGAAGCTGTGTTACCTCTTGAGTTGTAGGTACCATCACTCCAGATGATCCTATTTGATGTCATGAGGAAAGCCCAGAACAACGAGTCAAGAGTCATCGACCTCAACTCAATAAAGGAGGAGCATGCATAAATGCTAAGTCACATAGAGCATTACAAAAGCAATCAGCAATAAAAACATCACGAAAATCCACATCAAAAGACAATATAGAAGGGAGACCTCATCCTCAAGGCTATCTGTGAGCATGTGAACAAATTCTCAGCAAACTGGGAAGGTCCATATATGGTCATAAAAGCCTTTGGGAATGGAGCCTTCAAGCTGGTAGACATGGACTGCAATGAGTTTGCAAATTTGGTGAATCACTCATATCTCAAGTTGTACTACATTTAAATCATGAACATGGTAAGCTTGTCTACTATGATGTAAAATAGGAAAAGCTCCTCCACTACGACGTTAAACCAGAAAAGCTCATATGCTATGACATAAAACTGGCACAGACAGTTCACTATGACTATAAACTAGAACAACTATCCGCTATGATTATAAACTAGCACAGACGGTCTACTAGGACCTTAAAATAGCTCATCCACCATCTTCCATGATGTTAAACTAGAACAACAGTCTATTAGGACCTCAAACTAGCACAACAAACATTCACTATGATGTTAAACTGACACATATGGTCTATTGGGACCTTAAACCAATATAGCGATGGTCTACTAGGACCTTAAACTAGCATAGCATGGTCTACCAAGACCTTAAACTAGGTTCGCGGCATGTCCCTAGCATGCATCTACACCAATACACAACAAATGGGCATGCATAGTGCCAACGCGGGGTGGTACATTGCAGTTCCAAAATACAGTTCACAATGCCATGGGAACACCCACTAGAACATATGCAACACCGTTGCTCTTGGCATCTTGCTGATCATCCAGAGATGTTGTATGACATCATGCTGATCCTCCAAACACATTGCCATCATGGCTCATTGTCCTCATAGTAGCTTCCATAGTCAGCACCTACTACTAGAGTTCCAGTAGTATTATGGCCCAGCCACAATATTGTTAACCTCCAACCCCGACCAACATTTGAGCTCAAGAGCTATTCAACTATTGGGCAGCCAATCTCATAGCTAAACTGAGAATGCTCATCTTTGGCTAGGATTCCTAGGCATCAATAGTCATAGCAACTCCCAGCTCCTTCAATGCTAGCTCCTCCATGCTAATCTTGCCAAGGCTACTATTAGCCTTCCTAGTTCGAACATCATACACTAGCAAAGATGTCTAGAGCTTCAACAACGTGCATAGCAAGTAGGGACTTTGCCTTCATTTTGCATCATGGTTGTTTCTTTTCGTTTGCTCTTTGTTATATTTTTAGGGTGCGTGCTAGAGGGGTGTTAGACGAAGGTATGTCTCGCCATGGTAGCAAATGCTACAGTATTACAAGGTGGTTGTCTTGATTAGCTTGGCTAGTTTAGAGTACACATCCCATCCTTTCCTTTACCTTTTCCCTTGCACCCGCAATTTCCACTCTCTCACCTCTTTTAAAAGCTTTTCTGGATGCTTGTTAAGCCCTCCTACTTACCCAACTGCAAAGTCCATGACATGTGTAACATAGCTCGCCACATGGGAAGCATCTATAGGGAGGTTAAAGTCCCATATGGATGTAACACAACTCATCCTAGGAAAGAAACACCTGTCCTGTAACAAGCTTGTTTGCAAATGTAAATGAAAAAATAGAAAAAGGAAAAAGAGTAAGAGAGCAAAAGTTCATGTGCATAAAAAAAACAAAAAAAACATGCCTAAAATAAATGGCACGTAGGCTGTTTTGCAACCACCCTCTCCAAGCTTTTCGATGAGAGGTCAAAGTTTAGCAAAAGCAAAGATGACCACACAAACAACTCCCTCATAAGCACTCTAATGAGGGATTCTGCTACATTTCATCATTATCATTTTCCTAAACCTCCTGACTCCCCACTTAGCCCTTCCCTCTCCCATGCATTCGCAGTGCAAATCATAGTTAAGGCTAGCCGCTACGCTATGATACACTACGTAGTGTAGCAAACATGTAGAGCCATCCAAAGCATTTCAAAGGCCTCTAGCAATTGCAATTAGATCTAGAATAGATTTCTTCCATAGATTGGTCGCTACACTATGCTATGCTACATAGTGTAGTATAGTGTAGGAAGCAGCTATGCTACACCAAACATTCTATGCTACACAACGTAGCATGGTGTAGTAGGCGGTTGGGCGTAGCATAGTGTAGCAAGCAACTACGCTATGCTAACATGGCTATGCTCTACAACGTAGCATAGCGTAGTAGGTGGCTATGCTACATCAGTGTGCTTCACTCCTTCTTATCTAAATTTATGGAACATCCAATCCTAACGTCTCCAGTTCTAATAGCATAATTGCAGTGCAACAAGCTCATCAATCAGCTTTGCATGCCCATGCAACACAGACATGTTAACATCTGGTAGGTCCAGGACACATGGAATCAAAACCACATCTTTCACATGTTCCTAGCCCTATAAATACCCTAACGAGTGAAGCTCAAAGGGTTAGCAAATTTGGAAAACTTTGGAAAAAAGCTATGGTTGGTAATTTTGAGCAACTTTGAGCATTGTTGGCATTTGTTATTGGCAAGCCATTTGGAAAACCTATTGGCAAAGTAGTTTGCATCCCCTGTTTTGCATCCTGTTAGCTTTTTTCCATTGCCTTTGTAGCATTTCGCATTGTTAGCTCTTGAGTCCATGTTTGAGCATACGATTGGCTTTCTTTGAATGTTTTTTATTACTTTTGGGATCTCTCTACTTCCTAGCATCATGCAATCAATTGTATCCACTTTGACAAAGTAAAGTCGTAATCTTGAAGTGGTGCATTTCTTAACCTTGGTTTACTTTATTCTCTTTCTTATCACTACATTTTACATCATTTTCATTCCCTTGCATATAATAATCGATATTTTATGCTATAAACATTTTTTTCACATTACACATTTGAAAAAGGTTTAGTGACATTGATTAAGTCCTTGTCTGATCAACCAAACTATTCAAGGCACCCCATTTCCTCTTCATCTAGCACAACCCTCACCCGGATTTGGGGTTAAGACTATCATGACCGATGACCTCTTGGTTTTTTCCAGCCACCAATGTTTTTGGTTGGTATAATGGGTGCACAACTAAATTACACCACAATAGAGAAAGAATTAATGCTAGTGGTGTATGCTCTTGAAAAAGTTCAGACACTATGTGCTTGGTTATAAAGTATTTGTGCATACAAATCATAGGGCCATCCACTCCTTAATGAACAAGTTGATGGTAAGCCCCTGTATCATATAGTGGCTCGTGATCTTGNGAGAGTGGGCTTTCCTCCTCTTTATTATTCCATCTTAATCGAGAGAGGTCATCAACAACTGCATTCTTAGTCAATTTCTAATCTAACATTGTGAGATTGAATTCCTACAAGATCACGAGCCACTATATGATACAGGGGCTTACCATCAACTTGTTCATTAAGGAGTGGATGGCCCTATGATTTGTATGCACAAATACTTTATAACCAAGCACATAGTGTCTGAACTTTTTCAAGAGCATACACCACTAGCATTAATTCTTTCTCTATTGTGGTGTAATTTAGTTGTGCACCCATTGTAGCAACCAAAANCTACTTCTAGCCATTTGATGTAGTAGTTAACTACTACAATGATATATGCCTTTTCATTGGACATAGATGTGATTGGACCCATGAAGTCTATGATCCATATGTTAAAGGGCTCTAGTGGTTGAATCCACTATTGAGGATCCTCCATTCAAGCAATCATCCCACCATCTCATTGACAGTGTTCACAAGATTAGACAAACTAGTGGGCATCCCTAAAGATTATAGGCTAATAGTATCCTACCATTAGGATTTTTATGTTTATGCATCTTCCTGCATAGTGGCCTCTGCAAGGCCCTTCATGAGCATCCTAGAGAACACGTAGTTGATCTACATCAGTAAGGGGAGAGATGACCATCCATGCTAACCATCCACATGGCTCCTCGGTTTTTCACTTTTCTATTTTACATATTTTTTATTTTACACTTTGTTGATTTTTATCCATTTTCTTGATTTTTTCTTTACAACATCATTAGTATGTTTTTTCTTTCTTGAATATTTTATACCTTTTTATATTTTTTACTTTATTATGTTTCTATTTGCTACTTTTCATTATTTTTGTTATTAAAAGTGCTTTATTACTATAGAACACAATCCCACTGTTGTTCTTTACTAATGATGGTTTGTACTTAGTGTTATTATTTTTAATGTCTGCTTTCTATTTTTGAATTCTAATGTCTGATAACTATGACATGGTTTATTTTTTATTTAATAGGTAGTGAGTCCATGACATCCACCAATCTACAAACTCTATGGTGTTCCTTTTAATAGAAGTTTAAGGTCCCTTTCATTAAAGAAACTTTTAATAAATTTGTGACCTTGGTAGTTTCTAAAATTAGAAAGGATTCAAAGATTTAAAAGGGTGTGACTTCAAGGGGACTCTTTACTCTTTGTACTCTTCTACTTGTGTGCTTGAGCATTTTCATTAACTAGTTACCATTCCATGTTCCAATAATAAAAAGTTAAATAAAGTCTTTGCATGATGTGTGATGAGTGGCGAGATACCCCTACACTCAACCATACAAATAAGAGTGTAACATGCGTGATCTGGTTGAACTTTGCAGACTAAGTGCCTACACACCCCATGGAACACTTAGGGTTAATCATTTGTTGTCTTCCTAAACTTATTTGTAGTTTTCACGGTGTATGGTTAAGTAAGTCTGAGGTATATGATTTTTATGCTTTTTATGTTTTTTTCTCCTATCCAAACATGGTGAAGGGTTGAGAGGGCTAATTACTAACTTTAACTAATGAACTAAGTCTAAATTAACCTAGTGTCAACATCCATTCCCACTTACCGTAAACACCCTAAACCAATGCAACCTTGGCTACCAAACGCTAATCGTTCCTGGGATCACCAAGCGTAATGCACATGCTTGAAGTGGTTGTATTGATGCACTTAATGAGGAGAGAAGGGTTGAGAGATTTAATAACTAATAAAGCATGTAAATAATAGTAAATAAAATCCTAATTAGCCTATTCCATGGACTACAAGGTTTATCCAAGAAGATCATCTTTATTTTCGTACACAAACTTGTGTTCAAGTACAATGTCTTCTCGAATAAAGATCCATTCACTTTAGGACTCCTACTGCAGGAACATGGAAAATATTCTATCTCTGGAGTGATCAATCTGCCATAGTTTCCCTACTATCTAGCCTAGGATGAGGAAACAAGGGAGAGCCACTTCTTATTTTTAGATATGACGATGCGCCATGATATCGTGTACACGATATCATGTGGGATGGGATATCATGACTACTGCGATATCATGGCCCATGTGATATCATGTCCCATCAGTGTGGTTCCCATCTAAAATGAAAAACAAGAAAAGAAAAAAAGCACAAACGAAAACAAAACAAAGAAAAAGAAAGAGATAGATAAAGAAGAAAAAAACATGATGGGAAGTCAAAACACACCCCTTAGAAATATAAAAAGGCTAAAAGCAATGGTTATGGAACTAGAAAGACATGTTACCCATGTCTGAAGGCCCCCTTTTAACTAAGGCCCTATCTTACTTTCTACTTCTATTTTCTTCTCCTTGTGCAATGATGGCTGTTTTGTTGGAGAACTCTTGTGTCTCAAGGGGATGGATTGGTCTTGGAGTGGTTATTTGAAGTGACTAAAAGAGGTTGGTTTTGGTCTAGATTAAGGATGGATCTTCTCCAGTCATTCTAAACACAAACTTCAGAAGGGACTTCTTATGACCTCAATTTGGATTCCATCCCACCTTCTCAATTTTCCATCTATACTACCATAATTCACCTCACTACAAGTATCTATGTTATGCTCAATGTCTTAGTTTGATGTATTGAAATTCTTGGATAGATTCTTTTTGGTTGGTCCTTAGCTTTTCATGACCATTACTCAACTATGGGGCTCATAGACTCATTACTTCAGGTTATGCAAGGATGAAAAGGACATGTGCCTACTATGGGGATGGCCCACTTGCATATCTCTTGGTTTGGTTAGTTAAGTTCCTTACTTTAGACATTACTACAATCCTATCTTTCACATATTCCATTGTGTATCCTGCAAAGTGCTCCTTAAACTTTCATTAAAGCCATTCTCCAAATCATTTTCTCAATTTTATATATTTTGGGGCTTCAACACCACCCTCTTCTACTATTCTCATCATGTTCATGGATTTTTGGGCTTCCATTTGATCTCAAATTCATTCAAAAACTCCTTGTATTTTGAAAGTTTGACCAAAGTCAACAAAAGTCAATGGTGGTCAATAGTCATGTTCACTAGGCCTAGTCAACATAATGAACCCCAAAGATGCATGTCAAAAATCCTATAAATACCGCCATGGACTTTGAAATCTTTAACATTTGCTTCATAACAAGAGGGAAAATTTTGCCATTTTTTAGAGCCCATGAATTTCCAACCAATTGTCCAAATCACTTTGTTCTTTAATCCTATAGCTGGAGCTACCAGAGGTAAGGTCTTAATCATGGGGGTTGTAAACCTTAAGGTTTTTGATGAAATTTTTTGAAACTTTTTCTAACTCCCCTAGAGGGTTAATGAATACAATGATATGAAACCACCAAATTTTTAGAGTTAATCATTCCAACACCCTCCAAAATGACTTATTAACATTAAAAGAAATTAAAATAATGATAAAAATTAATTAAATTAATTATAATCACAACTTAGCCATTTGTAACTATCCCAAGAAGATAAGGTATCCCAATTGTTTCATATTACACAACAATTGCTAACCTATGGTCATGTTGTAATTATAGATGGTGCCAAGTCCAAAATAACTACAAGAGGAAGAACCCTCTCAAGTAAGAGAGAAAAAACCCAGAATTAGAAGGGGCCAACAAGAACAAGCCTAGGAGCCACTCAAGGTNACTTCTCCCATGTGGGAAATCATCACATTCAGTGGGGAGTGGTACATGGAAGAGACATACCTCTTCTAAAACAAAAAAAGGATAAGCTCCAGAGTGAAGATCAAGGATATTCAAGTGTCCTACTTAGTTGAAGCTATCACATAGGTGCTTGGGTTGCTTGATATTGGGACATAACTAATAGGGCTATCAACACAAGCTAACCCTAAGGCTAAAAAAAAGTGGACCCAATGATGTTATGTGGTCAACTATAGGGAATTTAACTTACTCACACTAGCTAAATGCATATACTTGAAGATACTGGCCTATCACCTCAATCTAATGGTGAGGCCCAACAAGGTCACCACCTTTTCTGCCTAAGCATGCATCACTCTAAGTGGGAGATTTTAAGCAAACCTTCCATAATTGATCTATTTAGAGATTAAGAAGCGCTTCAAAAAAATGAAAATGGATGGAAGACTCTACCTTTTCCATGCCTTATTTGGAAACTTTGCAAAAGGGCAAGAATTATCTACTATGAAAATGACATGATCAAGCATGTTCCTTTGGCCTCAAGGTCTAAAATAATTAAGGACAAGGCACTTGCCATGACTAAAGAAGGGGAGCATTAGTCACCACCTACTCAAAAAGCAACTCTAAAGGACCATGCAGCCATTAAGCACTTGTGCAAAATCTAAAAATAGCTCTTTCATGAAAGGGAGTAGCATGCAAGAATGAGTGGTGGAGATCCATCTATATATCGACCTATGATGAGTCACCTTCATGAGGTAGCTTAGAAAATTAGCCATATGAAAAGATGTGGGCTGATATTCTTTATCCAAAGAGTGTAGTTGCCTATGAGGTCAAATCTTGATGCCCAAGAGATAATATTGTCTTTATCTCAATACCATTTATTCCTAGAAATCTCTATCTACACTTCAAGATGTGCAGACATTTGTAGACACGATTAGCAAAAAATTAAGTACAAATTAGCATGAAAAGTTGTTGAACTGACTAGTGGGGACTAGGCAACTGATTTCAAATATCTTTTATTTTTTGAATAACATTACTACAACCCAATCAAAGCTATTGGAAACAAAGTGCAACTGCATCATCCTGGAAGTGCAAATTGAAATAGCCTAAGCACAAAACCAATGGTTAATTGTAGAAGTTGCTGAACTACATGTTCATTTTGCTAATCCTACACTCCTTAGCCTAGCAATACCTAGAGATGAAGCTTTTCAATAGCTTCAAGAATGACTAAAACAAGTTACAGAGGAAACTCTAATGGCCATCTTCAACCATTCCATAGAAAAAGCAAAAAATTACTTAGTTCAAAAGGACTTGGTTTAGATGCACGAAGAAAATGAGTTGCTGACCATAGAAAATCACCACCTATGCAATTTTGATGCACAAAAATAATAGATGTAGGAATTCATTCATCAATAGCAGGAACAACTTGCCAGGGTAAACATAGAATTGAGGAAATTGGCCACAAAAAATCATAATTTATCTATGGAGAAAGTTTGAGACTTATGCTACAAAGCTGCCATTGAGATTACCACTTGAATAAATGAAGCTTTGAAATTTAAAAGAGTTAGGAATCATTATAGAGACCATGTTGGCCTATAGCAGGGAGTCAATGAGAAGCATATTCAAATGGCTAAGGAAAAAGTAAAGAAGGACCTCAAGCAGCTCTAGCAAGGAAGAGAAGTGTGGCAATCCATCATTGATGGAATAGATGCCTATAACACAACAGAGGTTCTCCATGGGTTTTGATCATGTTGCAAGTTTTTGTGGACCATGACATGTTTCATCTTTTTGATTCGTGTCTTGAATACTTATTTTCTTACATTGGTCTTCTTGGTTTTCGTTTCTTTTAAAGGTTTTTTCTTCAGTTTCATCACAACCTTTGGTTGTTTCTTCTCCAATGTCGTTGCAGCTCGTCTCTTCGTTGCTATTGAAGACTTTTGTTCGTTGTTGTTCTTAGCTAGATGCTTGTGTGCATGACATTCTTTGGTGTCAGAACCCTCATGTCCACCATTCAAACATGAGGGTTTTCCTAAACCCTATACACCCTTAGGCTTTGCCAAAAGATCTAATTTGTTGAATGCTTCATGGTCACTTTTGAAATATTATTTTGTAATAGTTTTGTCAGTATATTGTCCCACCCCCATCTTTCCTATGATGAGTGGGACCCACTCTAATTTTAAATAATGGTGGTTTTTCTAATTTTAGAAGTTAGGACCCTATTTATACATGTATTAGCATGTTCATTCCCTTGCCTTTGTAGCTTCGGCTACCTGGCCACATTGCCTAAATAGACTGATGAGGGGTGCAAGTCCCGAAAAATGTTTTCTGTAATAATAGACATTGTGCAATGCTTTGAGATTTCTATTACTTTCTGTTTAATAGTTTTTTTGTTTTACAATTTCTATAGTATTTCTCTCAACCTCCCCATTCTTTTCCTTGACGTACAAGATCTCTTCAAAAATTTTAAGCTCCAAAAATTTTTTTCTCTACCACGCTGCCTTGGAATTGCTGAGCCTTACTTGAAAGTTTCTTTCGCTAATTCTAGGCATTTTAAGATTTTTTTTTCTATTTTTGGTTATGTTTTAATCATTTTGCAGGTTCTCCATAGGTTTTGATTGCATTGTAGGTTTTTGTAGATCATGACATGTTTCTTCTTTTTGATCCATGTCTTGACCACCACTCTACTTACGTTGGTCTTCCTGGTTGTGGTTTCTTCTGAAGGTGCTTTCTTCAGTTTCATCATAACCTCTGGTTGTTTCTTTTCCAACATCATTGCATCTTGTCTCTTCGTTGATATTGAATATTTTTTTTCATTGCTATTTTCAGCCAGATGCTTACGTGCATGACATTCTTTGGTGTCGAATCCCTCATGTCCACCATTCAAACATGAGAATTCCCCTAAACCATATACACCCTTTAGCTCTATCAAAAGATCCAATTTGTTGAATGCTTCCTATTTTCTTTTGAAATACTATTCTATAATAGTTTTGCCAGGACATCGTCCCACCCCAATCTTGCCTATGATGAGTGGGGCCCGCTCTAATTTTAGAGAGCAATGGGTTTTCTAATTTTAGAAGTTTTGACCCTCTTTATACATGTACTGGCATGCTGATTTCCTTGCCTTTGTAACTTCGGCTACCTGGCCACATTGCCTAAACACACTGATGAGGGGTGCAAGTCCTTGAAAACATTTTATGTAACAACAGAATTTGTGCAATGTTTTGAGCTTTCTATTACTTTCTGTTTAATATTTTTTCTATTTTACAGTTTCTACAGTATTTCTCTCAGCCTCCCCATTCTTTTCTTTGATGCATGAGATCTCTTCAAAAATTTTAAGCTCCAAAAATATTTCTCTCTATCTTCCTACCTTCAAATTGATAAGCCTTGCTTGACATTGTCTTTCACTGTTCTATGGATTCTAACCATTTTTAGATTTTTTTTATTTTTGATTAGGTTTTAATCCTTTTGCAGGTTATCCATGGGTTTTGATCACATTGCAAGTTTTTGTGGACCATGACATACTTCTTCTTTTCGATCCATGTCTTGACCATTGCTCTGCTTACATTGGTCTTCTTAGTTATGGCTTCTTCTGAAGGTGCTTTCTTCAGTTTCATCACAACCTCTAGCTATTTCTTCTCTAGCATCATTATAGATCATCTATTCTTTGCTATTGAAAATTTTTGTTCTTTGTTATTTTCAGTCAAATGCTTGCATGCATGCCATTCTTTGGTGTCAGACCCCTCATGTCCAGCATTCAAACATGAGGGTTCCCCTAAATCCTATACTGCCTTCAACTTTGCCAAAAGATTCAATTTGTTGAATGCTTCATGTTCACTTTTGAAATACTATTCTATAACAGTTTTGTCAATACATTGTCCCACCCCCATCTCACCTATGATGAGTGGGGCCTACTCTAATTTTAAAGAGTAGTGATTTTTCTAATTTTAGAAGTTGGAATCCTATTTATACATGTACTAGCATGATCATTCACTTAGCTTTGTAGCTTTGGCTACCTAGCCATGTTGCCTAAACACACTGATGATGGGTGCAAGTCCTCGAAAATGTTTTGTATAACAAAAAATGTTTTGCAATTCTTTGAGCTTTATATTTCTTTTTGTTTAACAATTTTTTTATTTTAGAGTTTCTATAGTATTTCTCTTAGCCTTCCCATTCTTTTTCTTGATGCATGAGATCTCTTCAAAAATTTTAAGATCCAAAAAAATTTCTCTCTATCATGCTGCCTTGGAATTGTGAAGCCTTGCTTGACAACATCTTTCACTATTCTCTGGATTCTAATCATTTTTAGATTTTTTTCTATTTTGGTTAGGTTTTAATTCTTTTGTACGTTCTCCATAGGTTTTGATCACATTGCAGGCTTTTGTGGACCACAACATGTTTCTTCTTTTTGATCCATGTCTTGACCACCACTCTTCTTACGTTGGTCTTCTTGGTTGTGGTTTCTTCTGAAGGTGCTTTCTTTAGTTTTATCACAACCTCTGGTTGTTTCTTCTCCAGTGTCGTTGTAGCTCATCTCTTCATTGCTATTGAATATTTTTGTTCATTCCTATTTTCAACCGAACGCTTGTGTGCATGACATTCTTTGATGTCGAACCCCTCATATTTACCATTCAAACATGAGGGTTTCCCTAAACCCTATACATCCTTTGGCTTTGCCAAAATATATGATTTTTTGAATGCTTCATGCTTGCTTTTGAAGTGCTATTCTGTAATAGTTTTGTCAATATATCATCCTAGCCCCATCTTACCTATGACAAGTGGGGCCCACTCTAATTTTGAGTGGTAGTTTTTCTAATTTTAGAAGTTGATAGCCTATTTATACATGTACTGGCATGCTCATTCCCTTTCCTTTGCAACTTCGACTACCTATTTGCATTGCCTAAACAGATTGATTAGGGGTGAAAGTTTCCAAAAATGTTTTGTATAACAACAAATTTTGTGTAATTCTTTAAGCTTTCTATTACTTTCTATTTTATAGTTTCTATAGTATTTCTCTCAGCCTCCCTGTTCTTTTCCTTGATGCATAAGATCTCTTCAAAAATTTTAAGCTCTAAAAAAATCTTAAGCTCCAAAAATAATTTTAAGATCTAATTGAAGAAGTTTCAAATTAAAGAAATGATAGAGTACATGGAATTGGCCAATTTTCACTATGCAAACCTGGACATGCTAACTATTAGGTAGCTATAGTCAAAACTCAAAAAAATAGGTGGCTATCTTGTACTTTTTATACAAGGCTAAGTTCAAGCACCATAAGGACACCAAGCAAAAGCTTGTGACAACAAATGCTAAACTCAAAATTCTCAGGGCACAATTCATGGATCAACGATCAACTGCTAATAACTTGTCCAAGAGAATGAATGATTACTAGGAGCTAAAAGATGCAATCAGATTGTTCAACATCAAGTGCAAACAATTTGCTATCTCGTTTATCAACACCAAGGAGCTATTTTCAACAATTCCATACCTTTCCAATTTTGTAAAGAAACTCAAGAATAAGTTCTCATTCAGTCATGGGGGTATGATAAGTCGTTGTTGGCTACATCAACAAGGTCTCATCAACTAAGCCCTGTTGACTGGGCCCTATTTACATGGCCTTATTAATGCATTATTTCATGCATCAACATGGCCCAATCAACATAGGGCCCATTTTTGCTTATAAATACATGCTCACCAACCACATTTATGACATTAGGCAATCATAGTGTAGTGAAGCTCTTGTAGTTTTTCCATTTAAGAGTTAGAATATTTTCCTGAGTACACATAGCAATAGTCATTAAGTGTATGGCTCTTTATTCAAGCACTACTATACCAAAGGACGATAGTGTTTGCAACAATAAAGACAAACTTCTTGATAAATCTTGTAGCATTTTGGATAATTTAAATGTCTCATTTATGCAATTAATATATTTTCATTTATTTATTCTGTATTTTCCAGTAATTAAGCTAATTAGGTAAGTAAGCGAGGTAAGCTAAATAGATTAAATACATAAGTACGACCACTTCAAGTGTAACAAGTACTTTCTTGGTAATCCCAATAGTGTTATTGCTTAATGCACCTAGTAGCATACTGCTTGGTAACCTAGCAATGGATACATGGGTTTAGGTCATGTACAGCAACTGGGACCAAATACTTATGTTAGGACTAATTGAATAGTAGTTAGCTCATTAGATTAAAAATAGGTATTAAATTACTTTATTCTTCATTTTTTTTATTTCAAGCACCAAAATCATAAAACATAAAATGATAAAAATCATATGCATTAATTACACTTAACCATAGCTTTGAGCTTCATAACTCACATTGGGAAAACAATGAATAACCTTAGGGAAAGAATCACTACCTAGAAGATTAGTGCACCAAAAACTATAGAGTTCACAAAATTTGACCAAATCAAACATGAATGCTTTGTGATTCATATGGTTCGGCATAGGAGTACCTTCACCATTCATCAGCTAGTTTAGATTATCTCTCTACTTTTACAGTAATTAGTTAAATATTTTAATAGTTTAAATATGTTAATAATAATAAAAACCATTGTTCATCATAGTCACACTTAATCATACAAATTAAGCTCACACAAGTGTGATTAGAAAGATGATTATCAACATCTTAGTCCTTGGTTATCTAAGGCATCTATCTAGTCCTAAGTCTAAGAAATTTAACTAGATTATGCATGACTATTTATGATTTATATGGTTAGTTGTAGGATCTACTCTACCATTCATCATTGATGCCACTACTAAGAACTTTGATGCTAGTATTTTAGATAAGGAGGATCATTTAAAGATTGCTATTAAAACTTAACATTATTTACCATTTACTGATGAGTCATGGTTTGCTGCATCAACTAGGCCATGTTGACATGGTTTGTTGTACCGACTAGGCCCCATCGACTAGGCCCTGTCGACTAGGACCCATCAACTAGGCCATGCCCTGTCAATGTGCTCTATTACATTGACTAGGCCCCATTGACACAACCCAAAAATAAAATCTATAAATACATGCTCATAGTCATGTTTATGTCATTCTTTGGTCAATGAAGTAGCCAAACTCTTGTAGTTTTATTCCATAGTCTAAAATAATAGTAAGTGAGTTCTTGTATTTTGGATCTAAGTTAGTTTTATGGCATCTTATTTGAGTGGAAATGTACCTAGAAACATTCCATGAATGGAAATGAGATCAAGATTGATTCTTATTCATTGTTGCACTTTGACTTATATTAAATTTACTTTCCATGCAATTTACATTTCATGTACTTAGTTAATATTTACATTTCCATGCATGTTAATAAATTGGTGAAATGAGCATGACCAATTTTAAGCATAAACATGTATTTGCTTTCTTGGTTCACCCAATAGCATAGCATTTGGTAATCCCTATAGTGGATATGTGGATTTAGGACATGTACAACAAGTTGAGAACAGACACTCATCACCCATAGGCTAGTTTATAATTTACTTTTCATTGTTATTTAGTTTTAAAAAATGATTTCTTTGTTATCATTAAGAGTAGCATGAGGCCGAAAAAAATCGAGAATCATATGCCTGACTTTGGACTAAATCATACGTGACAAAGCTACCATTGATCCAAGTGGGAAGATAGTGAATTGTGATCAAGGAATCTTGATCTATATGCCATAACTAGTCACATCCATAGAATTTGACCAAATTTTGCATGAATGCTTGTAATTCATATTGTTGAGCATAGGGGGTACCTTGCTACTCATCATTGGTGTTGTTGCCAGGGATGGTGCTAGTTATCTAGATTAGTTGTATCTTACATGATCATTGTAAATGCATTAATGAACTATCTTTGGGAAAATACTAAGTCACACACATCATACACCAAATATAATGTGTCTTTTGCAAGGAATAAATAATTCATTGTATGAGAGAATATTCATTGAAGAATCAATGAGATATATATTAAAGAAAATTAGAGTGATCAACCTCATGCAGTGGCTTCATATGTTCACAATCATCCTAACTATGCTAAATGACTACATTCACCTAAGGCAGACAATCCTATAGGAGATGAAGTAAGTCCTAGAGTAGAGGAGGCCTCAAGACCTAGGACCTTCTCAAAACCTAAAAAAGATAAATCAAGGGATCATGTGAAAAACCATTGAAGCCATGGCAATCCTCCTAGTTTCTCATCTTTCTCTTCCTCTTTAATGACTATTTTTGATGAAGATGAATGTAGGTATAGAGACAAAGCTCTACTATGGGGTCAAAATAAGGGTAGAAATCAAAACCATGGGAAAAATCAAAGACCTCAACATGAACATAGCCAAAACCATGACAATTGGGTAGATAGAAATAACAATTTTTACCAAGCCATGTCCAATGATGATGAACCCTTGTTGGACACTATGAGCTTGATGTAAATCATAGAGGTAGTTAAGATACCCCATAGGAATTTTAGGGAAATTTGCATATAAAGGCTCGATATGAATAATAATCCTAAATTTGTGGGAGGCTATGATTCTGATCCACAACATCACTTACAAGAATTCCATGATGCTTGTGCCTTGCAACATATTGAAATTAAGTAGCAAAAGCTTAAGCTCTTCCTTAGGACACTAATAGACAAAGATGAATTATACCTTATACCATTGTTGAATGCTTATAGCTAACAAAGAACTTGGAACATCATTGGAACCAAGTTTCATCCACTAGTGGTTCACAATGGTAGAAATTTTTAATGCAAAATATCAAACCTATGTAAGAGTGTCCAACCTAAGAAAAAAAATCCAAGGGTGGAAGCAAGAAAATCATGAACCATTGCATCTGGGCTTGGATAGATACTATTCGCTAGTACATAGATTTCCTGGTCATGATTTTTTCTCAAAAGAAGCAACTTTCCACATCATACATGGGCTTCATAATGAAATGAGGGAGACCCTTGGGATGTATGCTCAAGGTTGATTATATGAACTAAAAGCCCATTAGATACAAAGGCTAATCAAGCAAGTGGTGAAAGAAGAAGAAGAGTTATGTAAATGAGAGAATGTTGAGAAATATCATTAGGATCCACCTCTTCAAAAGAAGAGGATCCATATATATGATGAGGAAAAAGAGGTAGCTCTCGATGAGGTGATTTCACAACAAACCTTGACACTACAATAATCTATTGATGAACTACAAGCAAGGCTAGATAGGATGTCAAAATGGATAAATGAAAAAGTTACAAATTTTGTAAAAACTATAGAGGAGAAGGTAACACAAAATGAATTATGTGATCACAACAAAAGGAGGAAAAAGAACCAAGAGATAGGTAAGAACACTGATCAGCAAAAAGGGAAAATAACTTTAGAAGAAGAGGCTATAAATTCAACCACTGAAGAAGATGATGGATGTGACATCTACATATATGACCATATAAAGGGCTATTGCCCAATCATGTTACATCTACATGAGTATTGTACTTTTTCATTGAATCCTAAGTTTGTACAAAAGCAAATGGCTTAGAAATTACTTTTCTCACAAGGTAACTATAGATAGTCCTACAACCAACCATACTATCCTAGTGGGAAATCTAATTGGCCTCAAAACTACTATTAACTACAATGGAAAAACCCACAGTTTTGGGGGAGGCCATCACCAAGCTAGCCCTACCCTTACTACCAACCTAAACTATATAGATATTATGTTCAACAACCTATTTCTCCAACTAGTTCTATATCCTCTACTTCAAATTGCTACTGCCACTCTCCTAAATATCATCGTGATATGACATCTTCTAAAGGATCACTACCTCACACCTCTCCTCCTTCATCATATCCTCAATATTCTCATACTTCCCTCCATCCTATGTCACCACCAACAACATAGGAAGTTTCAACACCATGACATCAATGAGAGAATGTCACTTATGTTGTGAACATACATAGAAATGATAGTGCCAGTAGATCTCCATCACAATATCAAAAATGCCCTTTCTTTAGGATGGTTCCCACATGTAAGTATAATACTAATGGACCTACTAACTCATCCAAACCAGCACAATGTCAATCAAGTACAACAACCTTCCTTTCATGATCAATATCTTTTAATCCTATGCTAGGGCCAACATCTGTCATTACTCCAACACCTAATAGAAGTTATGAATCTAGCAATGTGGAGAGATAGAAGAATCCATGCATCACTTCTAATAGTAAAGGATGTAGTTGTGGGCTATAAATTTAAAATATTAAAAAACCCATAACAAAGCTAAGGAACAAGTGTGTGAGAAAAAATCAGCCTATTAAGTAGCCACTAAACTAGAAGACATCTAGTGGCTTGGAAATGAGAATGTAAAATTCTTTCAAAGATGCATGGAAGAAATTAATTCATTTATTAGTCCTAGACTTAAGAAAAAAAACCAAATAGAGAACATATACATAGATATCTTACATTTTCATGATACACAAGAAGAGGATATTAAAAATGAAGGCCCAAGAATTAAAATAGAAAATCAAGAAGGACCAAAGACATCTGCATCCCCTAAAATAGAAATACCTTTAATTCCAAATGAAAATACATCTCCAAATGATCCAAAAAAGACTATCACCAATGTTAGATCTACTACCACATGATTAATTAAATTAGTAACAATGATATATGGAAAACCAGTGGTGTAAAACTAGGGGATTATGCAATCCATCTCCTGATGTGTGGCCATAAGATTAGTCATGGAAGATATGCTCCATCCTTGTTCAAGAACCAATAAGTGTTTTTCACCTTTTTATTTTTACAATTTCTTTTCATTTTCCTATTTCTTCCAAAATTTTCTAATTCTTAATATGTTTTTTATTTCTTAATATTTTTCTTTTCTTTATATTTTTATATTTTCTTGAGTCATTTCCTTTATGTTTTATGATTGTCATTTATATCTCTGTTAATAATATTTCCAAGTTATGATGTAGAAGTCAATGCTATGTGTTGGGTTTTTGTGCTATGCTATCAAAATGATTAGGTAAGTAATTTTTTAAAGTAGTGAAACCACCCCATCCATCCATCTAGTTCTTTAAATAAAAGGTCTTTTTCATGGAAACAATTTGGTTCTTCTTTCATGAAAATTAAATTAATCAATGATTATTATACATTGAAGAAGGAGGGAATGAACAATTGGGAATGGTAAGGGTGTGACCTCAAGGGGACTTGTTGGGTTTTCATCTTATCTTCCTTCATATAGTTTATGAATCCTCTTGGAATGTATCATTACTTTTATATCAACTAATAATAGCAAGCAAAAAGTATTTGCATGGTGTGGTCCCTTAAAAAAACAAAAATAAAAAAATTTAATAAAAAAAAAGAGGAAGAAAATGAAAAAAATAATAATAATGGGAATTTAAAGCACATCCCTTAGACATAATAATGGGCTACAAGAACTAATTATGGGGCTAGAAAGACATGTTACCCATGCTTGAAGGCACCCCTCTAACTAAGGCTCTTTCTTTCTTCTTTTCTTTTCTTCTCTTTTTGGAGTGATGATTCTTCTTTGAGGTGGTTGTGGACTCATGGTGGTTGGTAGGATTGAACACATCAATGCAAGGTTACTATTCACGGAATGGACTTGGTCTGAACTTCGACAAATAGGTATGCTAATCATTTTAATCACATTTATCACAATAACCGATTGTGGACATGGACAAGTACCTTACCTACTGATCTTTGCAATTCTTTCTCATTCCATTATTCACCTCACTACTACATGCGATTATGATCCTTTTAATTTTGTTTACTATAATGTAGCATCCCAACCACAGTAGTTGTGTGTTGTTTGGAACAAAGGCATGATCCACATTTAACTTATCGAGTGCCCACAAACATCTATAGAAGTGGTTGTGTAAGGGCATTATGGTAGGAGCCTACTTTAGAGAGGACCCACCTACATAACTTTTTTTGATCATGGCTTTGAACTAACCTTCACATCTTCCAAAACATCAATGATAGTTTCTCTAAATTTATGCATAATTTTGGGACTACTTCTCATCACTTTCAATTACTATTTTAACCTTTTCCACTTTTTTGTTAAAATATCCTTCAAGTTCAATATTTCTTAGCCATCTTCTGAATTAGAACTTTGGTTTCAATTGTTTGAAAACTTGTGTGCTTCCAGAGTTACGCTTATTAGTCATGGGGGCTAGGGATGTTTGTTTTGAAAATTTAAAATTTTTCTAACATCCTATTTTTGAACAACATGGTAACTAATAGAAATTGAACAAAATAATGTAAACAACTTGATGATTTTAGTTACCTCATAGCCTTGGGCACAGTATGCTCTCATCAACTTGTGCTTAAATAAAAACTAAGCGATATGAAAAGGGTTAATTATTAAGGAAAATATACCAAAACTAATGTTGATCCTTTGGTGACTACAAGTTATGCTAAAAGAAATGACCAAGGAAGAAGGTCTTTTGCCAGGCATGGAAATGAAGCCAAGAGAGGGACAACAAAGGATATGCCCATTGACAAATCGTAGTACATATAAGATAGTAGCTTAAGCATTGCATGTTTCCTAGATCCATGGGAAAATGAGAAGAAATTTCAATCCATATTTCAAGAATGTTATACATAACTAGAGAAGCATCAACATAACAATTAAGGTTGGAAGTCTACTACTGCTAGTGGCAACAAGAAGAATCATCTTTACTAGATTCTTGAAGACTGCTACAAATTTTGTAATCTTCAAAGTTTGTCAAATCTTTTTGTCACTCTATCATTTTGTATGCATCCACTTGAATAAAATTTTGTAATGTATCACTCAAAGTCAGTTAGTAGTTAGTGTTAGTCAATAATTCCATACCTTTCTAATTTTGTAAAAACTCAAGGACAAGTTTTCATTCAGTCATGGAGGTATGATGAGTCATGGTTTGTAGCATCAACTGGGCCCCATCAACTAGGCCTCATTGATGTGGTTTGTTGTGTCAACTAAGCCCCATCAACTAGGCCCCATTGGCGTAGTCTATGATGTCAACTAGGCACTGTTGATGTGGTCTATTATGTTGACTAGGACCTATCAATGTAGCCTAGGAATAAAATCTATAAATATGAACTCAAATCCATGTTTATGTCATTATTTGGATAATAGAGTAGTGAAAATCTTGTAGTTTTATTTCATAGTCTTATATAACAGTCAGTGAGTAACCACAGTGTGGATTTGAGTTAGTTGTACGATATCTTATTCAAGTGGTAATGTACCTAGACACATTCCATGAATAACAATAAGATCAAGATTTATTTTTATTTATTGAAGTACTTTGAATTATATTAAATTTATGTTTCATGCTATTTTTGTTTCATGTGCTTATTTAATATTTACATTTCCATGCATGTTAATGAATTGGTGGAATGAGCATGATCAATTTTGGGCATAAACACATATTCACTTGGTAATCCTAGCAACGTTATTACTTAGTTTGCCTAGTAGCATAGTGTTT
Organism: Gnetum montanum; assembly: GCA_015680685.1. Lineage (NCBI taxonomy): Eukaryota > Viridiplantae > Streptophyta > Gnetopsida > Gnetales > Gnetaceae > Gnetum > Gnetum montanum. The sequence continues at coordinate 7,856 of MNCI01034159.1, read as the reverse complement.
GATAATCCCAATAGTGGATATTTGGGTTTAGGATGTGTATGACAAGTTGGGAATGAACACTTATTGCCCATAGGCTAGTTTAGACTTTACTTGCCATTGTTAATTAGTTTAAAGAAATGATTACTTTGTTATCATTAGGAGTAGCATAAGGCTGAAACAAAATCAAGAATCATATGCCTCACTTTGGACTAAACCATATGTGAAAAAGCTACAACTAGTCCAAGTGCAAAGATAGAGAACTACGATCAAGCCATAATAATCTAGATGTCATAACTAGTCCTATCCATGGAATTCGACTAGATCGTGCATGAACGGTTGTGCTTCATATTGTTGGGAATAGAGGATACCTTGCCACTCATCATTTATCAATAATAATAATATTTTATTTTAAGATAAAATTATGAATTAAAAATATCTTCTTCTCATATGGTAGATTTCACACCTACATGATGCAACTAAAGGGTGTGATAAAAATACAAGGATAACATGCCATAGTAAGTAAAAGTAGTCTTCAAATATCTAGAATCTATCTTCATACGTCACGAAGGTAAATAGATGTGATGGAGAATCCTAAAAAGAAAAAATGTGTTATCACTTGAATAATTAGTGTCATCAATGCTGATGGTAGAATTGATGAGAATGGAGCCTAAAGTAGTAGCCATAGACTACGATGTAATCAATGAAATTACCAAAAATAACAAATTAGCAGAGACCCAATTATGTAAGAACCAATTCATGGAGGTGCATTATAAGGCTTCCAAGAAGAGGCTGTCATTCATCTATCATTATAAAAAAGAAAGAGGATATTGATTATCAATTAGGAAGATATTACTAACAAAATTCTCCATTCCAAAGGGAGGATGATATCTATCATTCTTGTTTACATTTAACCTTGGCAAGTAATTAACCTAAGGGAAGGATAGGATCTAGAATAAGGGAGACCTCATGATCCAAGTCTTCTAGTATATAGACAAGACAACACAAAAGGGATCACTGGAAGAGAGTAAGCTAACATAACTCTTAAATTTCTTCACCCTCATCATCAAGCTTTAACAAGGATGAAGATGACAAAGATATAAGGGGAAATAAAGGAGCATTATAGAAATGGTAAAAGAGAAGGTAAAATTGAACAAGGAGATGGATGTGATCACGAAAGGAGGTGAAGCAAACAACACCAAGAAAGACATGATCATTACAGGGACCATGAGAATTGAGATGATCATGACGAACAGTTAATTATCATAAGAAGCATGATAAATATCTAGAAGATAATTTACATCCCTACTAGGAATCATAGTGATAGTGAGATTAAAAGGTTAGATATGAACCATATTCCAAATTTTGAAGGATACTATAATGCAAATTTACAATATCATCTCCAAGTATTTCATGATTTCTACAACTTGAAGAATATTAAGAATGATAAGAAAACATTGAAAATCTTTCCAAGGATACTCATACATGAAGCTAAAATTTTTTACTAGTTCTTGAATTCAAAATATATCAAGAGATAGAGTATGACATTAAAAGTATTCAATGAAAAAGATCAAACATACTCTAGGATGTTCAATGTGAAGAAATGAATTCAAGGATGAAGACAAGGTAACCAAGAGTCTCTTAATGTATCCTTGGGTAGATACTATTCTTTCCTTTGCAATTTCCTAGGCCATGGCTTTTTCCAAAGGGAAAAAATATGCCATATCATAGATGAACTCTAAAACAAGACAAGAGAGATCTATGTCCAAGAGAGATTATTTGAAATGACATTCAATTAGATCCAAAGGCTAATTGAACAAGTGAAAAAGAAGAAAGATAAAATAAAGAAGAGAGAAAGTACAAAAAAGTATAACAATTATTCCTTAATCCATAAAAGAAATGTACATCTCAGTGAACCTAATGAAGAAGCACCATTAGAAGAGGTAGCATAGAGAAAGACATTACTGATTCAGAAATTAATTACTAAAATATTGGCTAAGAGTGATAAAATATGGAACTTTATTGATGAAAAATTCCAAATAACTTTAAAGATAGTGGTTGAGAAAGGGGAGTAAGAAAAAAGCCAAGGATAAATATAGAAGAAAGAAAAGACATACAAAGAAGGAATATTGCTAGTAGAAAGGGAAAGCCATTGTAGTAGAAGATGTTGTAGACTTAGAATTAGATGGTGATGGATGTAAAATTTGCTAATATGAACATCCAAAGAGTTATTATCCAAAAATGTCACACATACAAGAGTATGGGATTTATGCCTTAAACTCAAAATTTTTCAAGAGGTAAGTTCCTACAAGGTTGTTTTATTCTTAAGATAACTCTAGGTAGCTCTTCTACTAAGAATAATATTATTTGAGATGGCCTCCTCCTCAATCTCCTAAATATTATTAATGATGGAATAACCCACAATCATGGAAAATGCCACTACCAAGATAGAAGTATCCCTACTGATAACCTAATCCATATGAGTACTATGTTCAATAAATTATGTCTTCTAGTAGCTCGAGCATACATGCTTTCACCCATTACTATTATCATCCAAAATACCATAGATCTGTCACTCTTCCATTTACCCTTCTTATCACATATATCATTATCATCTTCACACCTCTACTCCCTTGCCACTTATCTTATCTATGCAAGGTGATATCCATTTGTAGCCTTAATAACAAGAGTTATAAACTTATAGGTGGATGTTAAGTCAAGAAGATCTACGTAGAAGCCTTTGTAAAGGTCATTCATTAAGATAACTAATCCATTGAAATCATCGCAAGAATCCATGATTGTGAACTCCATGTAGATTACTTTTGAAATATCAACTAAGTCTCCTTCAAATCAAAATGTTTTAAAGTACAAATTGTCCCTCTCACTCATGTAGTTATAAATTGGATCAAGGTAGAACATATTTCCATAAAAGAAACTAATCAAATAAGTCCCTTGATATACTTATAGATTGTAGGAAATGCATCATGCAAAGCTTTACTAAACATAGATTCTAGAATCAACTTGCTTCCTATAAAAATATACAAAGCCTAGAACTTATCACTACTTAAGAAATACAACATCAGGTTGGAGCTTATATACTAGTACATTATTATTTCCTTGGGAATAATAAAAGATGTTATGACCATCATTAGTGGTTAGTCATATCTTGCTAATGTCTTGATAATCCACATGAAAAATTACAAGAGGAACTTCCCTATCATTATGGAAAGAGCTTAGCTAAATATAATTGATACCAAGATAGGTTTCATAGTTTTGTTCTTAGAAATTTTTAAGGAGAATAAGCATGAAAGAATAAACAAGAAGAGAGTTCCATGCATTACATACATTAAGACAAGGTACAATTGCATGTAAAAAATTTGGAAATGTAAAGTAAAGCCATCATAGCGTGCAAATCACATGCTAAACCAATTACTATTTAAAGATGCTTGTATATAACAACAAAAAATAATAGGGCACCCAGTGGTTGATACTAGATAATTACTCCAACTTTTCAATATGTATGAAACTCATAAATCTTCTTGCAAGTACTTACATTAACAAGATGGATGAAATGGAGTAGCTTAGATACAAACTCTTATATGTAGAAGTTAAGATGGAAGTAGAGACAGATTGGGAAGAGTTGAAAATTCCTAAAGTTTATAAACAAAAATCCTTAGAGATAAAAATGTATTGAAAACCCTTGAGTATGTATTCCTAACAAATGATAAAGAGGTATTCATAAATGCCTAGCTCATAAAGAATAAAAAATAGAATTTTTTGAATGTAATAAATAAGTGGTCATTAACCTTTTCCTAGTCATATGATGAAATCAAAAGTATTAATCCACATGTATGCTAGTACATAATTTACATGAACTCTGCCATTAAGCCTAAGTGACAAAAACATAGAAGGTTAAATTGTAAATTAAAGCAACTAGTAAAGAAGTGGTGGAAAAGCTTCTAAAAGTTAGATTCATTTATCTTGTAGCTAATAGTGGGTGGGTGAGATCACTCACTATTAAAATTAGAAAAGATGGATAGTCACAAATTTACTTTGAATTCAAGTTGTTAAATATGACAATTGAAACACCACAAAATTTTGGCCTAGCACTTTCAAACAAAATTCAAGCTAAGTCATGTCGTTGCCCAATATGAGTACAGCATGACCAAACTTTAGAGTCTCCAAAATGGCATGAAATGACATTCAATGGAGCAAGAAAAGTTTCCCTAGGGCCCATAGGCAACTACACCAGCTTTTAGCATCTAGAATCAAAAGTCTTGGGCTCAAAATGCTTAGTTTTGGCTAAGTATACTTTGGCTGCATTTTATTACGCTGAACAACGTAAGGCTCAACGTCACAAACTTTTGGAGCCCTGAAATTGAGCCAAAACAGGCCAAAATTAAGTACAAGGATCCTCCATGACCTCCACTAATGGTTTCCCTAGGTTCCCAGCCCTCAAAATATTGATTTCAGGCTTAGAAATACACTATTTTCACTACTCACGCCCAGGTCACGCCTAGGTCACGCTGGAACATGAGCCCAGCATGAACAAATTAAAATTGGTTTAAACAAGAAGTCTTCAGCACAAAGTTAGCATCAACTTAGCTTCCAAGGATAGGCAACCATTTTACTTGTCAAAAGGCTCCAAAAAATCAAATTTTGAATGTTGAACATGGCATTTTGGCTTGGTCACGCCTAGGTCAATCCTAGGTCATGCCCAGGTCACGCTGATAGCATGAGCCTAGTGTGAGCTACCAAGATGGCCCAAAATCGAGTATAAACAGGTTCAAAATTAGCATACAGGTGGCCCCCATGGGTAGGAAGTAGTTATACTTGAAGGACAAGCCTCAAAAATCAAGATTCGGTGCAAAAATAAACAATTCTACCCAACTCACACCTAGGTCAAGCCTAGGTCATGCCTAGGTCAAGCCTAGGTTATGCCTAGGTCACACTCATAGCATGAGCCTAGCATGAGCTTCCAAAAGTGGCCTAGAACATTTCAAACACACACCAAAAACATGTTAGGAAAAGATCAACTCAAATCGAAGTCCTGCAGTAGTCGATCCAAGTGAGCCAGAATCAAGTTTTGTTTGCAAATTCCTTGTAAATATTTATTGTAAGATTCACCATGTGCGAGCTTGTCAAGCCCTTATGTTGCTTCCATGGATGTAAGATAGCTTGCATTGTAAAATACACTGCACCTAGTCTAGAACGTAGTTTAGCCACATACAACGATCACGCGATCCATTTTTCTCTCATCTCGCAATCATCGACCCTGTTCATTCCTAATCCCAAGCATAAATACCCTATGCAAAGACATAAACAAGGGTTGGAAAAAATTTGGCAAGAGAAACCGACAATCCTAAGCCTAGATGCACGTGACTCCTAGCACCTGCAAACACTACACATCGGAGCTTAATGTCAGACTTGCAATCCAGATACACAACTATGTTTTGGCCGGTGCACATCTCATTGATTAATACAACATTGTTCATTATTTGCCCTCCCTTGTTCTACTCTGATTTACTTTTTTGCATCATTATATTCCATTGCATATTCCTATGTACATCTTGTTTCATTATGTTTCGTTATGCCTTATTATATTACGTTACATTGCTTTGCGTTACATTATTTTTTCTATTTTACATTTGTGATGATAACCCCAATGAAGGCAATAGCGTATGCATGGGGAAGTCCTTGCTTAATCTACGTGTAGACCACCAAGGCACTCTGCTTTCATTTTTCTAGCCTACCCTCACGTGAAGCATTAGTGAAAAAGGATGAAACTATTTTCAATATGTCAATATAACCAAGCAATCAAAATATGAAAATTTTTCAAGACCCATTTACTTCCCATTTAGAAAGTAAAATAAATCATCGGAAAGCACCCTTAATAATTATTATATAAACAAATTACATATTGTAATCTTCTTAATTCTTATAAGGTTTATTATCATTCAGGAAATTATTTAATGCTTATC
>MNCI01034157.1:70588-96537 GCA_015680685.1 Gnetum montanum | reverse complement strand
CAGCTGAGGTGGTCGCTGACCACATCAAGAAGTCCTTTAATGTACTTGGTGTGCCACCGGCAGATCTTTCAGGAGCACAGGATGCTCAAACCATTGCTGAAACCTCAATGACTCCTGCAGAACATGAGGATGCATTGGACAGATTGCTTCAAACAGGACAAGTTTTAACGTCCCTGTTTGACATCCCTCAGGATGTAACCGCAATACAGTCAGACCTCATTTCGACAAAGGGGAAACTGGTCATATCCGAAGTAAGGGCTGAGCATGCTGAGGCTGAAGTGCAGAAATTACAAGAGCAGCTCATCGCCTTACAAGCAGCACAGCGGGATCCCTTGCGATTGGTTCCCGCAGACCAGTTAGACAATTTTAAAACTGAGCAATTAACCAAATTAATTGCAGAAAATAAGAAGGTGGCAGAAGAAAAGGAGACGGCCACTTGGGATGCCTCCGCAGCAAAGGCGCAAACTCATGCGCATCTTAAGGCACTCAAGGCCTTACAAGAAGAAAACAAGCAGTTGGTTGCTGATAACCTTCGGTTGACTTCTGTGGAGAAACAAAAGAATGTTCTCGATGAGCACTTTCATCGGCTGCGAGAACAATTCATCCGAGTCAACCAGGATGTAAGCCGTTTAGCCAGAGAAAATAGAACCCTCTCAATGGAGGAGGTGCGCGCTATTCGACAGAAATCAGCCATCGAGATTAGCGCGTGGCAGAATGAGGCTAAACGACACGAGAAGCTGAAGGAGCACTTCCGTGACCAGGTGGGGATGTACAAACAGATCCTGGAGAAGGAGATCCATATGGCAAAAGCCCAAATCAACAACATCAGTGCCCAGCACACTGATTGGGGGGCCATATTGGACACTTATGCCTATGCCCACCAGGCGGAAATTAAGAACCGGGACCTGCAGATCCAAGACTTAACTGAATACATGGAGTTGGCAAATCTTCGGTATGCCAACCTGGCCATGTTAACGGCAGGACGCCCGAGGTCAGAGCTCGAGCAGCAGGTAGCTTCCACCTACATCAAATATGAAACAGAGTTTGCAGAACGAAAGAAGTTGGCTGAAAAATTAGATGTTGCAAATTCTGAACTTGCGGTGGTAAAAGAGAGCTACCAAGGGCAGAAAGATGTGGCAACCGACTTGGCTCGATGGCTAACAGAACTTCACGAATACAAAGACAAAGCCAGAGCCTTTGAAGAGGAACGACGGGTGTTTGCGGCGTGGTACGTCAAAGCTAATCAGATGTTCCCGCAACTACCCTGTCCGTGGGAAGTGCCGACTCCATCAAACATTGGAGCATCAGCATGGACGGCACAAGACCCTCGGACTGAAGAGGAGAAGCTCCAAGCTATTCTTCAGCGTCATCAATCTTCAAAACTTGGAGCACGTGACAAAGGGAAAGCACCTATGGAGGAGCCACCGCCACCAGGAACTACATGAGTTCCACATTTTTGTAGTTGTAGCATTTTTTCTCTGTGTTGTGTCTTCCCACACTGCGGCATTAGTCCATTTCTTTTTCTAGTTAATAATCCCATACCTATCCACTGTGTAATCACTGAAGCTTGTTCTCCTTGTAACTCGAGGACGAGTTTTTATTCAGTCGTGGGGGTATGATGAGACGCGGTTTGCGTCGGCCGCGATATCGCGTACGCGATATCGCGTCCGACGCGATATCGCATCCCCCGCGATATCGCGTACGCGATATCGCGTCCTTCCCTACGATATCGCGTACGCGATATCACAGTCAGCCGTCATGTCTATAAATAAGAGGCGGCTCTCCCTTATTCGGGGTCCTAATTTTAGTGTAGCGAAGCTCTGGCAGTTTGATCCCTCCAGAGTTAGAATTTTCCCGTGTCTGCCCGCAGTGTGGTGAATGTGATTGTACGGTGTCTTTATTCGAGTGTGCCGTACTTGGACACGCACATGACCGGCAATAAAGATCGAGATTACTTCATCATTGCAGCATTCACTTAGTTTATTTATTGTTATTTATTTCATGTTATTTATTGCTTTCATAGCGCGGTGTAAGTACGACTTGACTACGAGCATCTACGGGTGTGTACGGCTAGTTAAGGAATCGGTTACTTATCGCGATTAGTCTCTCAACCCTAAACTCCTAGAAGCGGAACGAGTTCGACTTGATTACGAGCATTTAAGTGTGACTGCTTGGTAGCCCAGTGGTGTAGCTAGGGGGATCTACGCTTGGTAACCCAGTGGCGTATTTGGGGTCTGCGCTTGGTAATCCCAGTGGCGTACCTAGGCCTATGCTTGGTAGTCCCAGTGGCAGTCGTGCACGAAGTCCAAGATGTGTACGGTTGATCAAGGAATCGGTTGCTCGTCGCACTTAGGCTAGATTAGATTTTCTTACCCTTTTCCTCTTAGCTTAGATTTAGTTAAATATTATTTTCCACTGCCTTCAGGAGTAGCGAGAAAATTAGGACACATCATACACCTCATCTAGACTAAACCATACGTGACATATGCAAAACTAGTCTAGATGGGAAGACAGCGAACTGCGACCTAAGGCTAACTATCTAGGTGCCATAACTAGTCCATCTACGGAGTTCGACCAGATCGCGCGTGCGACGCTTGTTTCGTATGATTGAGTGTAGGGGTACCTCGCCACTCATCACTAACTATGCTTTACACTTGGTCACTATTAATGTAGGTTAACAATACACCATCAAAAGAGCACCTACATAGAGTACTATCTCCGATGATGACATATTGCTTAGCATGCTTGCAGATTGTATCTTTTTATGCAAGTGTTAACTCATGCGGTGGTTAGCCATGCAGAAGGTAGGTTTTAATGTTTTTGTACCATTCTGGCATTCCTTCTGCACTTAAGAAAGATATTTGCACCAATTGGATGATAGGATCTATACATTCCATCATTAAAGTGGGCCAGGTGGCAAGCAAATGTTGTGGCACGTTTAGAGCTAGTGTAGCTAGTGTGTCAGCTATGGTGTTCTCGTTACACAACACGTGTTGAACGTCAGTCGTTGTGAATTATTTCAAAAGATCTTTAGCCATATCGCAGTAGGGCTATAGATGCATAGCTTTGTAGATGTAGACTTCTGTGATTTTATTGACAACAAGCATTGAATCACCTCAGATTGCCAGGTGTTGAACATTCAATTCTTTAGCTGCTAATAATCCCCTAAGAAGCCCCTTGTATTCTACCACATTGTCCATACAAGGAAATGCCAAGTGGTAAGCCAGTGGGCAAATATCCTCAGGGGAAAGCATAATGATGACGACAACACTCCCGTCTCTGGTAGTCAAAGCTCCATCAAAATATAACGTCGCTTTGAGGCTTGTTGATACACAGGGCCTAAACTATGTACATGTTCATCAGGAAACTCAAGCTCTATCATGGCCTGATCATTAACAGGTGATGTTACAAGTTGGTCAGCTATCACTTGGCCTTTCGTGGAAGATTGGCCAATGTAGTGCAAGTCAAATTCTACTATGATGGCTTTCCAGTGGGCTATACTACTGCTCTCGTATAAATTATTTGTGATGGATCGTAGAATGTTGTTCTTGTAAATTATGTTAACCTAGCTACAGAAAAGATAGTGTCTACATTTTTGAGTGCAAAAACCAATGCCAAATAGTTACGCTCTACTTCATTGTACCTCGTTTCGTATGCAAATAAAGTGTGACTTAGATAATAGATAGGAATTTCAACCCGCTTTCCCTCTTTTGACACAACAACGCAGCTATGAACACATATGAACTTGCCAAGTAGATGTAGAAAGGTTGATCCCTTTGTGGTGGGAAAACTATTTGGCAAATGTAGTAACTCTTTCTTTCGATTGTCAAACACACGCTGGCAGTCTTTGGTCCATTCGAAGTTAACCCCCTTCTTGAGCAAATGTTGCATAGGATGTAATTTGTCTATCAACTTCGAGATGAACCTTCTGATAAATTGGAACCTACCCTGCAACCCATGCAGTTCTTTGAGGTTTGTAGGTGGTGCTAGGTTAACGATGGCCTTAACCTTGTCACGGTTGACTCGTATGCTAGCCTCTGATACTACAAACCCCAACATGCATCCAATTTTGACTCCGAATACACATTTTTTTGGGTTGAGCCGTAGGTCATTCCTAAGACATTATTTAAGGATTAACTCTAGATCCTCTAGGTGATCTTCTGACTTCCTAGATTTAACAGCTATGTTGTCTAGGTAGTCGTTCAATCTCTCTAAGAGGTAATCGCTAAAGATATACGTCATGGCACATTGATAAGTCACTCCAGCATTTTTTAGCCCAAAGGGCATCATGGTATAACAAAAAGTTCCCTAGGGGGTCATGAAAGTTGTAGTCAGTTGATGTTCTAGATTGATACGAATTTGATTATATCCCAAAAAACCATCCATGAAGGATAGTAACACGTGTCCAGCTGTTGTATCAATAAGTTGGTCAATACCCAGTAATGGGAAATTGTCTTTAATTGTCACCTTTTTTAGATCGCAGAAGTCTATACATATGCGTATTCATCTCATTTTCTTAGAAACAACAACAATTTTTGACACCCAATCCGAATAATCAATCACGCAAATGAAACCAGCTTGATATAGCTTAGTGATTTCATCACGTACTCCCAACGCAATTTCAAGCTTAATCTTCCGTGCTTTTTGTCTCACCGCTTTGATATTCAAGTCTAACATGATGTTGTGTTGTATTAGTCGTGGGTCTAAACCCAGCATGTCTTCGTACAACTATGCAAACACCACAATGTTATCTTGGAGCACTCAAGATATATCGCTCTACGTTTGTTGATCAAGGAGGGAACTAACCTTCAGAGTTTTTCTTTCTCCTTTATGCGTAACCATAGAGACCTCAGTGAGAATATCCTCGGTCACATCACTAGCCTCCAGGTCTAGGGTTTAGGCCAAATGTTCTAGCCCGTATGGGGGTATTTCCGAGGCTGCTATGGTTATGTCGTAGGAGAGGGTGTCAGTTCCTATCATTGCAAGATTAGTATGTCTAAAAGTTTCCCTGTATGGGCCTGTTAGGGCTAGGGGTGCAAGTAAAGCTTCGTCCATTTGTGAAATAACCTACAAAATTGCCAAGAATGGAATTTGTTATATTTTTTTTGTCAACATGATGAAATGATAGAAGGTTTTAAAGGTACGTGTCAAAAAGGCTGTCAGTTTAAGGTCTTAGCAGACTGTTACAATATACACAGTTTGTAAGAAAACAGTGAGCCAGGTTTCCTAGGTGCAAGTGTAAGGTTTTCGTGGACTATGACGAGAGATATAACATAGCATATCTAGCGTGATGAGATAGCTAATTTAAGTTTTTTCTTTTGCAGACCATAGTTAATGCAACCGAATTACGAGATGATAAGCTATGCATTATTTTAGGGTCTTTTCAGACCATCATCAATGTGATATCTACGAGATTAATGGTGTGTGATCTTCACGCTTCATGTCAAACTGACATGTCTGCATTTCAGGAAATTTCCGCATTGATCGAACATGAAAACAGCAAGCTTTCACCATCACATTTATAAGTAGATGGTCCGTCCTCAAAGTAAACTGTAAATGTCGCAAGGTTGAGTTAGGCTGAAGCAGAGAGAAAGCATAAGTAGACAATTTGTGAAGATTATTCAAGCTTAACCATGGTACTAAAGACCAAATGCAAACACGCCAAGTTGGCTAGGATTGATGAAGTACAGGAAAGCTTGGGGAGAATTTCGAAGGCGCGGGTCGAAACTCGGGAGGCTACTCCACTCGCCCAGTAAGTCATTTTTCACATTCCCTGTATGATTTTTGTTTTCACTGTCATGACATCGTAATTTTATTTATTCTAAAGATGTGCACCGTGTTGGGTACTGATACCTGCCTGTGCTAGTTATGCTACTAGAGTTTGTAATATTACACCTATCGTCGTTGTCAGAGACAGACCTTGCATCGTCACAAGGGTTTGAGTGATCTTATATAATATTGTACAAACACAATACGTAACTAGTCAGGAGTCTAGGTGTTGTACCCTTGCGCAGTGCAAATGAGGTTTCGTTGCCTTGCTCGTAATAGTTACATGTTATGCTAGGGTAATATGCAGTGTTACCTTTATCGCCATTGTCAAAGACAAACCTTGCACTATCACAAGGGTTTGGGCGGTTTTGGTAATGCATTCCTAGCGTAACCTGTGATTTTCTAGGAGTCAAGGTAATGAGAACCTCAGTGTTGTTGGTGGATCCTTGTGAGCTTTTTTTTGTTGTTTTTTTAACTCGTTTCGGCATTGTTGGTATGTCTAAACTACTTTTCTAATGGTACTATGTTTTATTGTAAAGGGTCACACGGAGGCCCTTCCTAATCATTCTGGACATTGTGGGTGTTCTGTGTTGTTTACATGTCCTTGTGGCCAATGTTCCTCCTCCCCATGCTCATATAGGGGGAGAGGCAATTTGGTTTCGAAAGGGCACATAGGAGTTTCTACAGTTTTTGTTGAGTAACTTTAGCATGATTATTTGGTCACATCTATCGGCCAAAATGGCTGGTATCATCCTAGAAACGCTATTAGTTGGATCTTCACAAAGTATTTTAACATTCCTGGTGGATGGGTCAATCAAGGCCCTAGGTGGGAGGGATCACAAACAGAGTGTTAAGGGTTTGAGACGCTTATCTTGGATCTCAAAGATGCCCAAGTTTAAATGTTATCACACCTACAACACGTTGTTCATAGCTTGTCATCTCACGACCTATTTTCAAAATCCACCTGGCCTCGTGTACTATGCTGGCAGGAAAGTACTTTCAAGGTAATATGATGTGTTAACTATTGGCTGATTTTACGTTAGGTATAAAAAATTATCTATATTCTGTGGCATAGGTTTTTTATCAATGTGAATGGTCTCCAAGGTGATACGGACATGTTATCTATGGCCGAAACAACCTTAAAGGAATTCACTTCCATTAGCAATGTGCATGCTGGTGTCCTGGGATAACTGGGATTTGAAATCCAACACTACCCTATCCGGTATGCCAAATTATTTGCCAAGTGCAGAGACTCCGGATAGCTGGATAAGGAGTGGACTTTGGATCATCCCATCACCATTAATGATGTGCAGGAGAACAACATCCCACCGTTTCCTTTGCCCTTTGGACATGGTAAGTTACACTATAGTGATCAACTGTGTGACCCTATGGCATGAGAACATTATATAAGATTTTATTATTTTTCTATTTTTTCTAATCTATTATTTTATGTTTATAGTTAGGGAATTGCGGGAGGTCACGGTCGTAGCTTCTGGGCGTGACGCAACCATCATTGTCTTTCTCTATGGTGACCTGAATGAAGCACAACATTGGCTTTGCCATGGAGCGGCCCCAACTGCCATAACCAATAACCTCTGGGAAGCCAAACTAATGGAGTTATTTCTAGCTATAACCCTCAATGTCACAATAGCTGAAATGTTAGCCCTAATCAACTCCTTCAGCAAAGAAGCCGAGCATCTTCACACGCGTGTGCGTAATGTGCGCATTAGTTTTGATATCAACGCTCAACTATTCGTCGACTTTTTTGGCATTTCTTATGATGGTATGCTGGTGGAAGAAAGATCAAAGAGATGTTCTAAGCATCCAAAGGACATAGAGGAGTGGCTAGGGGTTAAGAAAGAACCAAAAGGCATCCTTGCTGACAAAATCAAGCTAGAAGTGGCTAATACCATTTATCCCCTCTTCCGAGCTCGCGCTTTCCCCAAACTACTCTCCCAAGGAAGAATCCTTGGGATAGAGTAGGCTTGGATTATGTGGGAGGTTATGGAGGAGGGGACATGGTATAATTAGGCCAAGCACCTTGCTGAAGGCTTGCAGGCTAAAATGGTCAAGCTTCGCAATAAGCTTGAGTCTAATTTCAACGTGCATTTTGCCTTCTTTATAGCTTGTTTACGGCATTTTTCCAAATTCATTTTTGTTCATAGGGATGGATTCTGGGTGGAGCAAGATCGTAACCAGATTTCCAAACCATGGATTTTGCAGGTCTTCAGCACTGTCTGATCCCAAGATCCTCCTGAAGGTATTCAGGAGTCGTTTTCACTAACTAAGGATCAGGCGGTGCCTCCCGTCCGAGGCCAAGACAACGTGGGTGGGGCACCCCCTTCGTACACCAGCAGTGCATCGAGGGGAAAGCGCCTAGCAGTAGAAATAGTAACTTTATTGGTTCAGCAGAAATAGTAACTTTATCGTGTCGTCTGACTATGGAGTCTCCCGGTCTAACTGGTGAAGAGGGAAGGAAACTGTAGATTAAGTTTCACAGGAGCCATCCCCCAGCTAGTAAGTAGAAGAATGCATGATTAGTTTATGTATGTTACGCTACGTATAGACGTCGTTGCGTCACGTACCATTTGTGAAAAGTAAGGTTTTTGTTAACTGTGATGTGTTTAATAGGAAAAGGAAAAGATCTAGAGGAACTGATCCCTGAAACAGGGGCCATAGTCTTGTGGTTTGAGGAAGTGGCCCCAATTTTGGAAAAGGAGGCCCCTATTAACAACATATGCAACACATAGGCTCCTATGCCTGAAGGGGAGATGGGCATAGAGGACACTGAGGTCCATTTGAATGAGCTAGAAAAGGAGGAGCAGTTTGTCACTGGTAAGTTTAACCTTTCCTTGGAGGGCAATCCTCCCACTTTTACCCTTGGGGATTTGTTGAATTGGAGCTTTGTGTTGTTGTAACGTCTTAATTGGCCTTTGTCTACTGTGCTATGTTTTAACTTGTTTTATTTGCATAATAGGCACTTCTAATAATAGTGGCATACCTTCATCAGCAACCCCTACTCGACATTGGGCTAAGGCTCCTTACAAATTTTCCTTTATGGAGGGCATTGTCAATAATATGATTAATCGCTTGGAGTGAATTGATCTTGAGATCGGTATGTCACTGTTGTTATGCAAGAATCATTGAAATTGCAACATTACATTATTCTGTTGTGTCTAACTATTATATTTTTTCATGTTACAGGATCTCGCCTCAAATGGAATCCCAAAGAGCCCATTGACATAGAAACTGCCCCCGAACCCTCACTAGAGGTGATCGTAGTACCATGGCCTTTATGATGAGATGCGTAAATGTGCATTGTGCTCGGTCTGTTCTCTATGGGAGTTTCAAAACAT
Source organism: Gnetum montanum (assembly GCA_015680685.1). Lineage (NCBI taxonomy): Eukaryota > Viridiplantae > Streptophyta > Gnetopsida > Gnetales > Gnetaceae > Gnetum > Gnetum montanum. The sequence continues at coordinate 87,412 of MNCI01034157.1, read as the reverse complement.
CAATGAAGAACTTTGGAAGAGGTTGTAGAAAGAAGAAAAGGAGAAATTGGCCCTAATAGCTAAGGTTGAGGACCTTGAGTCCCAGAACGAATTTCTACAAGCTCGAGACACCAATGATGAGAATTGGTGGATAGCTGTGATTGACTACGCCCGTTATTGGATAGTTGTCAGGAACAATGTCCAAGCCAGTCGTGAGCTCATCAAGCAATGGATGCAAATGGATCTCCTAGCCCAGAAGAACCAAGACTGGAAGGATTTCAGTGCAAGGGTCCAAGAATGGGGGTAAGCATAGAAAGACCACAAGCACATGTATAAATGAGAATGTGCTGCCTACCATCAACATTATAGGGATTTCGCGATTGAAGTGTTGTCCCTCCAGCTGTTCCTCGATGTCATCGATGATTCTGGAGCATATGAAAAGTTTCAGGAGTAAGTGACAGTGAGTGCCTCCCCTGAGAGAGAGATAACCTTCCCTGGAGGGGAGACCACTATTCCTTCCTTCTTTTCTAAACTACCACAGTGGACTCCTATGGAAAAATGGAAGGTAAAGGTTGGAACTGATCTAGGAGACGGCATTTGGGCTAAGCTCACTAAGGACGAGATCATGTGACATCTGTTAGTTGTCCTAGAACAAGTTTCTTTCATGGTCAACATAGGACCATCACAGGTAAGCTATGTTACAGTTATATTATTCCTATACGTGATCTTGATGGCGATGCTAACATTTGTTTCATGCCAAATTGTAGGATCGACATGAAGAGGATCCTCATGAAGAGGAGTGCCATGGAGATGATGGCCCTCACGAAGAGGATCCCCATGAGGAAGAGCCCCATAGAGAGGATGGCCCTCACGAAGAAACACTACGCAAAGAAGATCCTTATGAAGCGGAGGTGGAGTTAAATGATCCAGATGGAGGTGGTAACAAAAGGGATGTGTAGCATGGTGGTATTGGCCAAACATTTTGTTGTAATGAAAGGGAATAAAGGATAACGTTCTTTGATCAATGTGATTGTAAAATTAAATTTTTTAATTTTTAATTTTATGAAGGAAAGTGTATCGCCAGAAAGGTTACACATTTTAGGCCACTACGGGCCGCTAATAGTTTAAGGCCATTTCAGACCAGGCCATCGTACGCGTAAAAGAATAAATAGAATTGCCAGTTTTAGGCTGTAGCGGGCCATAACTAGTTTAAGGCCATTTCGGGCTAGGATGCATATGAAAAAGTGTAACAAGGAAAATGCAACAAGAAAGAGCGTAAATTGCGTAACAGTAAACAATGTGAATTGATATAACATGTCACAACAACGTGTTCGTTTGCTAGCTCCGTAGCGGCTTCTTAACTGTTTTCAAGTTTGGCGATGCGTATGGACGAGGAGGCTTATTGCAGCATTCCTCTATGCTACCATCTTCTCCATGGAAGGGTAGTTCAGCCCAAGCCAAGCCTTCATTGGCCACTGTGTCAGCCTATTCAACTATTGGGATAGGGATTTGATCTTCAGGGATTTCAACCTCTGAACCCTGTTACATTTCCACATTGTTAACCACTTGAGGTGTCATCTTATCACCATGGATGATCACTTCCCCTCCTACATAGGGCAAGGGGATCTCTTGATGAATGGATGATGAGACTGCCCTTAATTGAGCTAACCAAGACCTCCCTAAGATTATGTTGAAGCCGAGCATCTCCTTGATGATGATGAACACTACGTTTGTGGGAAATTGATCCCCTACTACAAAGTTGATATGCACCGTTCCCTTAACTTGCACTCGTGCCCTGTTGAATGACTTCAAATATGATGTTGTCATGGGATTGATCTAGTCGAGAAAACCTAGTTTGTCCATGATGCGGAATGGAATGACATTGGTAGTAGCCCCATCATCTACGTGTACTCTCCGAATCTTGTACTGGTAGACTCGGATAGTGATGAACATGGGTGCTATTGTCACTTGACCCTTTTCTGGGTCATCCTTAATGGACTCGTCATGAAATGTCAATTGGGGAGACCATGGTTCATCAACAATGAAAGGAAGCATAATCGAATAGATTGCTTCTTCATCTACTGGCAAGCTCTCATCCATGGGTATGGGCGTTAACATGCGTACCATGGATTCACAATGCTTTTGTAATGTCATCAACAAATCATAGAGGCTCAACATCATATTTTTCTATTTAAGAGCCTGCCTAACTTGTGTAAACGCGTTGAGGAGATCATGCCCAAGATCTAGTTGTTTATTACCCTTTTCTTCTTCCATTCATCCTAGGAGATGGATCTCTTAGGGAGGAATGGTCTCTGATTGAGGATTACATTTTCTTGGGCAGGGAGAAGATGGTCGCATTTGCATAACGTGGTATTTTTTAGAGGAATGTGGGGCCAATGGCATCGAGGCGAGGGGTGTAGGCTTAGGAAATCCCAACGTAAGGCAGTGCTTGGCTGTGTTATCCATCATGTGCCCTTCTCCTTTCCTGGTAGGTTGTGGTTGGGGCATTAACTTAGAGATTTTCCCCTACATAGCAGGAGCAACTAATAGCTTTGACACCCTGATGACAAAGGGTGCACTAGGTATGGGCATGAGCTGGGCCGCGGCTTTACCAACAGTCAGCTATGGAACAAAAGTCTGAGACGGGACTCGGAGGACAAAAGGTTGTCGTTAAGCTACACCCATCGATGTTCATGGGTTTTTTGTTTGAGGTGGGCAAGGAGGCAAACACAACACAAAGGGTTGCTTTGGCTATGCCTGGCCATCGCCTTCCATGTTCACTATGTTGATAATGTACCCTATGTTATTTGCGTTTAATGGATCTTGGTACACATGCGTGGACTGGTTTTCTAGTCAAATCGGACTACTGCTATCTAGGATCAACTTACCTTGGTTGATCATGTGTTGAATGTCATCTTTCAACGCCTAACAGTAATCCGTGTCATGACCACATAGCTGGTGGTAGTCACAAAAATGATCCAACCTGAAGTTCTTAGGGACTGGTGGCTTATTAGGTAGGGCCAAGGAGGGGTTCTTGAGTAGTTCACAGTGCCTTCTATGGCATTTCAGAGTCTCCTTGGACATTATCTTATCTTGGATGTGGCTAGTTCCCAGTAGTTTCTTTAGAAGTTCTGAAGGCTTTACAGGTAGAGTCGTGCATTTTGAGCGATCTTTACGCTCAAAATTAGGCTTCAGCTATGGGGATGTCTCAGGGGCAGGTGTTGTTTCCTGATTGGCACTGTTTGAGCTAGTTGTGGCCTCAGCAAATGTCGTAGATACTTTCTTTTTGTTATTTTTCTTCTTGGTCCCTTCGGCTATGGCTGCTACTATTGTTTTTGCAGCTTTACCCTTGTCTTTGCTCTTATTTTGGGCATTTTTATAGACCACATATGTTGGGTTTTGCTAGCCTCTACTGCATCTTGGATGCTCTTAGTCTAAGCGAAGGCTTGGCTAAGGGAGCAGGGAGTAAGGTAGTATAGCTTAGACTTAATAAATTCAATAACTGCCCCCTTGAAGATTGCCAACAAATGGGCCTCTGCAATGAGTTCACGGATTTCATTCAAGATGATGCTCCACCACTATATAAAATTTTGGACTGGCTCGAGTGGATCTTGCTTAACTCCCATTAACTGGTCTAGCGTAACTTCTGGTTTCAAGTTGTATTTGAAATGAGTTACAAACTGAGTTAGCAGCTCTTTCAAGGTTGATATGGAAGAGTGTGGAAGTGCACGATACCAATCTAAAGCTTTACCCGTTAGGGACATAGCAAAGACATGGATAATGGTATGTGGCCATTTTTGCAGCAACAATGACTCTAACCTGAAGGTAACTAGATGGGCGTTAGGATCACCTTCCCCATTGTAATTTGTAAAATGGGGAAGTGGCACCCCAGGAGGTAGTAATAAGATGGATACTGTTGGATTGATAGGATCATCATGATAGAAATCCATGACCTGTATTGTGTTAGAACCGGTAGCCTTGAGCCGTTTAACCTCCTCAGTAAAGGTTTGGATAAGCTGGAAGGCTTGGTCTAGGCCCGAGGACGAAGAGGTTGGTTGTGGAATAGCAGGAGGGGCCACGATGGGTGGCAGGATAGGGACAGCAGCATGGCCTATGAGCGATGCAGTCGAAACTATCCCTGTAGGCGGTACCATCTGTGTCATCCACCACCTGGAAGGTGGTTCAATCAAGGCAAATGTGGTAGATTGTACTATAGGGTACATTGTTTGCATAGCCGGGGGCACAAACAATGATCCTACAACTGGATTTACTAGTTGCAATACTTGGTATTGATTATGAACAAGATGGGACATCTATGTAGGTTTTGCAATAGGGGGTGATGTATTTGGAGCCCACCACACGGTAGTGGCAGGTCCTGTTGTGTAAGCTGGGATGAATGCAGGAGCTACGTGTAATTGCAAAGTAGGTACTGCATGCACATATGGTGATGTAGATGCAGGTATGCGATGATATGGATTAGCTAACTGTGACTGCAGAGGAATGGTCTGTGAAGGAATACCACCCAGGAGGGTAGCTAAAGAGAGGAAATGCTAATAGGACACATGTGCCATAGTTGGTAGTGGACAACGATAATGGCATAGTGACCATAAATAGCAGATTTACACGGGACGCTATGGAGGCAGGAGCCATGACAAAGCTAGCGTGACTACCTCCCTCAGAGTGGGAGTCTAGGTCTCCCTGCCCATCGTGGAACACTTCATCATGGAACATCTTGTCCCATTGTTCCGCTAACACCCTAGCCATTAGCAGTTGATCTAGCATCCATTGTTGCTAGTCTGTCAGGGGTATGGAAGCATTAGGTGAAGGAACAAATTCCTTCCCGTTACAGTAGATGAACTCATATTCACATTTCGCTTCAAGTTCCTATTAGTACATGGGCAGATTTACCATAAGTTTGGCATAGAAGAAGTTGTAATGTTCCCTACGCTGAGCATGTTCCTCCAGCTCTTTATTTTGAATCTTGAGAATCTGACATAGCTGCACCAGACTGGTCGGTGGCTCGACAACTGCAGGCGTAACTTGCAGCATCCAAGGGTTTTTGAGGCTAGCAGTGTCAACAGCGGTGGTTGATGCAACCATTCTCTACGTAGCTAGAGGGTAATGATAATAGGGATAAAGATCACAAAGTTGAAAACCTACTAAAGGAAAAAGTAGGCTTTCTATCCTGCTGCATTCTAGAGGAATCATCAGGGCGACCGATCTATACCACACGATCACATAAACAACCACAGAGGTATCACATTTACGTTACTCAATAATGGGTATAGATAGCTTACAGGACTACCCGTGAAACGCATATCGGAGGTTCAAGCCCTTCTTCTAGCGCTAGAAAACTGTAACGATAGAAAACGTCGGTTGCTAGAAACATCAAGGGGATTTTCGTGTACATAATTTTAACCCTGGATCTATGCAAGGGCTGTACTAGAGAAAATGAATCTAAGGTACCCTGAATGGTCATATAGGAACTTACTTAATCAGTAAATTTGTCAATAATCATATAACAATGCGACGATTTGATATGAAAATATATTTTTGATTTACGAGAAAACGAGATCTGCTCCAAGATCAGATCTTGAAGGTAATGAAGGCAATGTAAATTATACAAAATTATTGTAGAATTCAATGTAAACATGGTGCAATGAATTGAATTTGGAACATGCATGATCCTGAGATCTAGGATCTACTTTATAGATAAATATGATGAATACAATGGTATTTACAAGCAAACTTTGGTTTGGACGAAGTGTCCGCCACCAATAAGAAGCTAATTAGAGATTAAAAAAGCAAAGGCCAATCTACCTTGTTCTAGCCAATCTGGGCGCAAGGGAGTCAAGCTTGAAGCAAAGTGTCTATTAACTTGAAATCTCTACTCAAAAGCTTCTCTCTGTCACCGTCGATGCACTTCTATTGCCAACTCTATCTTGTCATCTCGCCAATTTTTTGCCAACACTATCAAGAATTGTTAACCCTTGCCCTTGAGCATTGTCCACCAGGGTATTTAGAAGATTAGGATTAGGAGAAAAATGTGGTTTAGATTATGTGTGTCCTGGGCCTACAAAATGTCGTTGACTTGATGTGTTGTAGTTGAAGCTTGTGGCGTTACACTGTGTTATGCTCTGAAGCGTAGTATAGCGTAACCACACTTCAAGAAGATAGTTCATTTGGCCTTGTCTCTTGCACTAAATAAACTATCCCATGACTATGCGGTGATACGCTGGGAAGCGTATTGTGGTGTAATGACTACTACTAACTGAATTTCGTTATCTTTGTTGCTGCGGCCAAGTCAAATGAGTTGTTTGCGTTACGCTGCATAGCTTAACGCAGCGTAGTATGGTAAAAGTTAAGATTTTTCTGAACATGGCTAACTTGTGAAGTTGAAGCGTTATTGCTACACATTCCTTGTTTTGTTCTATTCTCCCGAAGTCTACTATGTTGAGCTGCATACCGTAGCATAACAGGCCCTTGGCTGAAAAAAGAAAACTTGCTAAGATGTACCACTTGTGAAAATCCTTACCTAAGCCTTGAGACTTTGTTGAATCATGGAGGTCTCAAAATTTCATGGTGTTTCAATGGCCCCTCTTTGTTGACGTTTGGAGGGCTTGCCCGAGAGACATCAATAAAGAATGTGAAACACCACAAAGGTAGAGACACCGACATCGTCTATCGGCTACTGCTCGGATGTTGCCCTGTTAAGCCTGGAAGTGTAAAGGTGGGAACACAAGAAGAGTGAGAGGATTTTACAATTATGAGGAAGGGAGGTTTAGGGAAGACTCAAGCATGAGCAGGATACTTCGCAAACATGTTATTAGACATCTTTTTATGGGTGTTTTCCTGAGAGGTTATGCTACTATACTGTATATGCGGGGCTTTCCTAGACGAGTTGCGTTACGCCCATATGGCTTGGATGAGTTTTGTTTCATCCATTCTGCCTAGCTTTGTTGGCTTTTTCTTAATGCTTTCCATGAGATGAGTTGTGTTATGCCAATTCATGGAAGTGATGGTTATCATGTGCAAAAGGCTTCATATACACTCACATTCTATACAAACAAGAGGAGAGGGTAAGGGCGGTTGTAAAGGTAAGGGAAGGAGAAAGTAAGATAAGGTGTTTGGTGGGGGAAAGGCAAGGTCTGCATGTCCAAGTAGTCAAGCTAATCTGAGCAGCCACCTTAGAATGTTGTGACACCTCGCCCTCCTAGTGAATGCATTTTTGAATAATGCTATCGTAGCAAGTAACTTGCAAAATGTAACAAAGAATAGAGAAAAAAAGTAGTCGTCCTAATTGCTAGGGAGGCTATTGAAACAAGTGTTATCCAAAGTAAAAATAAGAGCATAGGCCATGGAGAAGGAACCATAGCAAGAAGCACTAGTCCCTTTGTTGACACTACGGCTCAAGAATTCACCGTCGACAACCAGATTCATCTTATCCATCTGACTAGGCAAGGAGCCATTCAGATGAATCTGCTAATCCAGAGTCTGGTGGCAGTGACGGCTAGAGGCAACCAAGGCTATAGGGACCATAGTTTCCTTGGGGCTCCAAGTGGCAATGCTGACCCCGGGAGTTGCAACTACAAAGTGCCCATCGTAGTGACATCTCTAGAATAGTAGTATGCCTTTCGGCATATCTGAGGAATCAGTAGGATGCTAGGAGGGTGGAGGCATTGCATCTATTCCAACACCCTACCCATTATGTCTAATAAGGATGTCGTGCAAGAATGATCAAGCTCGCTTGTTTCATGGATCTGTTAGCAACTTCCAATTTTAAGCCCTGGTAGACCGTTGTTGCTAGTTTTAAGTCCCAGCAGACCATGGTCCCGATTTAAAGTCTGGGCAGATTAAAGCATGCTATTTTTACGTTGTAGTGGACGGCAGAAGGGCTATTTTATAGTCCCAGCAAACGGTGCTATGGGTGTCAGTTTTGTGTCATGACCTAGGGACAAGTTTGTGCTAGTTTAACATCTCAGCAGATGGGTGCTTACCTTGCCAGTTTCACATCGTGGTGGACAGTCAAAAAATTTGCCAATTTAGCATCATGGAGGACACATGTAGGAAATGCCATTTTTACGTCATAGCGGATGATACAATACCACCAGTTTTACGTCATAGGGGACGTTTGTTACAGCACCAGTTTTACGTTGTAGTGGACGTTTGTTATAGCGCCAGTTCTACATCATAGCAGATGTTTGCTACCTTGCGTTCAAGCTGGGCTATCATCTAAATGTGGTACTGCTTCAAGTACATGTGATTCATTGGATTTAAAAGTTCATTGCCATTGATGTCCGCTAGCCTGAATGCTCTGTTGTCGTCTACGTTGACGACCAGGAAGGGGCCTTCCTAGCTTACAAAGAATTTGCTCACTAGTTCATGAACGGCCTTAAGAACCAAGTCTCCTTTCTTAATCGATCATTGATGCAGGTTGCAATGATGCTTCTACTTCTACCTATCCTGATATTTTTCAATGTTGTCAAGTGTCTGGATGCGCTTCACCTCTACTAAGTCTAGATCCACGATCTTGGACTCATTGTGCTGAGTCTCATTTATAACCATGGAGAGGACCATCCACAGTGAGGAAACCTATAGTTCAAGGGGCAACACTACTTTAGATTGGTAGACTAGGCTATAAGGTGTCCTACTAGTAGCTATTCTGCATGTCGTACAATAGGCCCATAGCACGTAGAGAATTTTTTCATGCCATCATTTCTTGTTGTTGTTGAGCATCTTTTTGAGTAAATTGATAACCATGTTGTTTATTGCTTCTGCTTGACCATTTGCTTATGGGTAATAAGGTGAGAAAAAAGATTGCTTAATACCAAGGTTATTGCAGAAAGATTTGGTTTCGGTACTACTAAATGGTGGCCCATTGTCAGTCACAATAGTCATGGGAAGCCCAAACCTTGTTATTATGTTATCCAAGATAAAATGGCAAACCTATTGAGATGTAGTCCTTCATAGGGGAATAGCCTCAACCCACTTTTTGAAGTACTCAATGGCAATGATAATGAAGCTGCATCCTATGGAAGACTTAGGTGTGATGGGGCCTATGATGTCTAGTCCCCATCGTTGGAATGGCCAAGTGATTTATGTAGTATGCAATTCAGTTGGTGACACGTGTATCAGATTTGTGTAATGCTATCATGTGTCACATGTCTTAACTTTGGTAAGGTAATCTCGTTCCATGTACAACCAATAATACCCTAAGCATCTGATTTTAGCGTCCATGGCTCGCATGGCTATGTGTCCTCCACATAGGCCCTAATAGACTTTGCTAACTATCCTTTATGCTTGGTCACTATTAATGTAGGTTAACAATACATCATCAAAAGAGCACCTACATAGAGTACTATCTCTGATGATGACATATTTCCTGGCATGCTTGCAGATTGCATATTTTTGTGCAAGTGTTAACTCGTGCGGTGGTTCGCCATGCAGAAGGTAGGTTTTAATATTGTCATACCATTCTGGCATTCCTTTCATACTTAAGGAAGAGATTTGTGCCACTTGGATGATAGGATCTATACATTCCATCATTAAAGCAGGCTAGGTCGTAAGCAAATGTGGTGGCATGTTTAAAGCTAGTGTAGTTAGTGCATCAGCTACGGTGTTCTCGTTACGCGGCACATGCTGAACATCAATCGTTGTGAATTTTTTCAGAAAATCTTTAGCCATATTGCAGTAGGGTTGTAGATGCACAGCTTTGCAGGTGTAGACTTCTATGATTTGATTGACAACAAGCATTGAATCACCTCGGATTTCCAGTGTTGAACGTTCAATTCTTTAGCTACTAACAATCCCCTGAGGAGCCCCTCGTATTCTGCCACATTGTTCATACAAGGAAACGCCAGGCGGCAAGCCAATAAGTGAATATCCTTAGGGGAAAATGTAATGATAGCAGCAGCACTCCCGCTTGTGGTAGTCGAAGCTCCATCAAAATATAACGTTGCTTTGAGGCCTGTTGATACAAGGCCTAAACTATGTACATGTTCATTAAGAAACTCAGGCTCTATCATGGCTTGATCGTTAATAGGTGATGTTACAAGTTGGTTGGCTATCGCTTGGCCTTTCATGGAAGATTGGCCAACGTAGTGCAAGTCAAATTCTGTCGTGATGGCTTTCCAGCAGGCTATCCTACTACTCTCGTATAAATTATTTGTGATGGCCCACAGAATGTTGTTCTTGCAAATTATGTTAACCTTGCTATAGAAAAGATAGTGTCTACATTTTTTAAGTGCAAAAACTAATGCTAAACAGTTATGCTCTACTTCATTGTACCTCATTTTGTATGCAAATAGAGCATGACTTAGATAATAGATAGGGATTTCCGACCCATTGTCCCTCTTTTGACACAACAACATAGCTATGAAAACATCTAAACTTGTTAGGTAGATGTAGAAAGGCTGATCCCTTTGTGGTGGGAAAACTATTTGGCAAATGTAGTAACTCTTTCTTTAGATTGTCAAACACACGCTGGCAGTCTTCGGTCCATTCGAAGTTAACCCCCTTCTTGAGCAAATGTTGCATAGGATGTAATTTGTCTGTCAACTTCGAGATGAACCTTCTGATAAATTCGAACCTACCCTGCAACCCATGCAGTTCTTTGAGGTTTGTAGGTGGTGCTAGGTTAACGATGGCCTTAACCTTGTCAGCCTCCGATACTACAAACCCCAACATGCATCCAATTTTGACTCCGAATACACATTTTTTTGGATTGAGTCATAGGTCGTGCCTGAGACATTGTTTAAGGATTAACTCTAGATCCTCTGGGTGATCTTTCAACTTCCTAGATTTAATAGCTATTCATCTACGTAGTCGTTCAATCTCTCTAAGAGGTAATCGCTAAAGATATACGTCATGGCACATTGATAAGTTGCTCCAACATTTTTTAGCCCAAAGGGCATCATGGTATAATAGAATGTTCCCCAGGGGGTCATGAAAATTGTAGTTAGTTGATGTTCTAGGATTAATACAGATTTGATTATATCCCAAAAAATCATCCATGAAGGATAGTAATGCGTGTCCAGCTATTGTATCGACTCTCTCGTCAAGGTCTCTCATTTTGCTTACCCTTATCCTTAGAATTAGGTTCCTTGTAACTGTGTCCTGATGTTGAAGGAGAGGGTGATTGTGATGTTCAAGGTGAAGATGGAGGAGAACCATTGCCATGACGATGTTTCCTACCTTCTCTTCGGTGGTCCCGACTCCGATCGTGATGACGATCAGAATGCTCACCTTTATCATGTGTTCGTGTTCCCTCGTTGAACACTTGATGTTCGTGGGGATCAAAACCAAGGTTGTGAATTGTGGAGTGAAGGTTTTGATACACCACCTCCTCACCATCATTAGGAGGGGGAACATCATTTTTTGGAGAACCTATTGAAATAGGTTCACCACCCTCATTTTTTCTTATGACAGGTGAAGCATTATGGGGTCCTTTGCCCTTCAACAATGTATAGTATCTCTCTTGTTGCAAGTCCCGTTGACATTGCGCTTTTGTGGGATGGTAGTCCCTTGCTTGTTGTTCACATGCAATGTATTTTACATATAACTGTGACATGCCTATTCATGCAAGAGCACAAAGGAGCATGTTGGGGACTGCCCAATCTGGAGGCAACACTATGTTACCCTTCAAATCTCTCCAACGTAGTTGCTCATCTTGATGGATAATAAAAGTAAAGCCAGGTACATATTCATCATGATGAATATATACCACTTGGAATTGTTGAGGAACTGGCAGATTTTGGTTATGTGTGTTGTGTTGCCGACTGTCTCTAGTGTTGTTCCTAGGCGGTGAAGTGTTGTTGTGTGAAGAAGAAGACATTTTAGTTTTGTTCGGTGTGTTGTCTACCATTATCTTTATTTTTCTTTTGATCAATCCTAAGGGTTCATTTAAGCTTCCCAATGATATGGATGATTTCCTATGTCCTACATAGCACACAAACAACTAAGTCCCTGGCAACGGTGCCAATGTTGAGTGGCGAGGTACCCCTACACTCAACCATACAAATACGAGAATTTCACGCGCGATCCAGTCGAACTCCAAGGACTAAGTGCTTATGCACCTTAATGAAATACTTAAGGTTAATCAATCATTATCCTTCCAAACTTACTTGTATTGTCACGGCTGTATCGTTAAGTAAGTTTGAGGTATGTGATTTTTATATCTTTTATCTTTTTAACGCCTATGCTAATAGGGAGAGGGTGAAGAGACTAAGTGACTAACTTATATTAACTATTCACTAACTAAGATCTAATTGTCCTAGCACCAATATCCGTTCCCACTTTCCGCACACACCAAACCAGTGTAGCGCTACTGGGATTACCAAACGCTACTCGTCACTAGGTTACCAAGAATTACACACATGCTCAAAGCGATCATACTGAATGCTCTTAATTAGGAGAGTTAAGGGTTGAGAGAGATTTAATTAACTAAGAAAGAATTTAAACATTTAACAATTATTAAATCATATTTATCTTAGTCCACATGTTGCAAGGTTTATCAGAAATTTCATCTTTATTGCCGTACACAAATGTGTGCTCAGGTACAATTTGCTCGAATAAAGATCCATTCACTTTGAGACTCCTACTGTGGGCACATCGAAATTATTCTAACTCTGGAATGGTAAAACTGATATAGTTTGGCTAAGGGTCTAGATCTAGATGGAGAAACAAGGAAAGTTGTCTCTTATTTATAGAACTGGCGACGGGCTGCGATATCCCGTATGCGATATCGTAGGGGCGGACTCGATATCGCGACTCATGTGATATCGCGGCTCATCACTATTTCTAATATTTTTATAGTAAAATTAAATGCTTTTTTTTATATTTGTATTTTTGCCTTATCTTGTCATCTCTCTAAAACTTTCTTTGTAACAAGTTTTTAAGCTTGTTACAAATTTATTATTCCATCAATATTATCAATACCCCATTTTTGTGGTAAGAATCATCCTTGAGGGAACCATCCCTATTGTTGATATTTTTGAATGTTCTCTTTTGATGTCTTATTATTATTTCATTTCTCAACTAGAATGTTGAGAATTAATATAGTACATCAACTTCTAATGATAAGAGATTAGCTTCTAATAAGCTTATTGCATATGGGACTTGATTTTTCACCTTGAAATCATAAAAAAAGGAAATTTTTTTAAGTTTTTCAATTTTTTCATGATTTTCAATCAAGACCTTGGTCCCATAACACACATTTGTAAAGCATTGTAGTTTGGACACTCGTTTAAAAACTTTGAACTATTCATGTTCAAATATTGTGATATCTACAGTTGTTCTTCATCATATAGAAATCCTATTATTAATTTGCAACTCACTATGATTTATAATACTTCTAATTATAATATTGATAGAATTGCACTTGCAAATATCTATAAACGCAAGTCTTTTATTATTTTTCTAGAATGTGTAATCTCTCTTATTAGTTCCACAAATTAGCACTCTTACTTTTTCAACATTTACCTACAGTTTTATACATTCACAAAATTTGTGTAGCTATTGTAACATTGCTTTAATCCTATTTATGATAATAGCAATAATTGATTCATCTTCTAATAGAATACAATTTTACTGGACCACCTCTACCTACTATATGAATAGGATTACAATGAGATCTTATGTTAGTGGTAGGAAACATGATTTGAAATCTTTGAGTCATGGGTTCAACTTTGGATACCACTAGTTTATCAAGTTGTAATATGAATATGTATCTTGGGTGTACCTATATTGCAATTATTTTAGGATTCCAACAACCCACCCTCGACTATGTTGATAGGGTTACAATACTAATCATGCATAAGAATGTAAAAAATATGAAAAGAAATTTTCAAGGATCAAAAATAAAATGCAAAGATCAAATCTCTTACATTATCTCTACATCTAGATATATGTGCAAGTGATAATAAAAATAAATATATCTTTCTATTTGTATTATTGTTAACAACTAAGAATATATCCAATGTTATTAAAGTAAGATTCTTATTAGTTATTCATACCCATGAAGACATTGATGGAAGCTTTGGTACATTGTCAAATGCTATTTGAAAAAATGATATATTTAGTTTTCCCAAGCTCATAAATATGTGTGATATAGTAAAATTTAATAGTAGATAAAATTATAGTCCATATAGTTTGGAATAGGTATATCACTTAAAAAGTTAGTTATATGAATACATGTTGAATCCACTAGAAAAACTTGATAAGAATGTAAAACATTCATTATATTAGATTTTCCATGATTTATCATATGCTTTTTATATTTCTTTTATGTTATATAAAAGATACATTAAAGATAAAGTCTAGTTAGAATCAATAGAACTGTGGAAAAGAAAATATAGTTAGCATATATATCAATTATTAATTCAATAATTCTTCTAATAGTAACTATGTCTAATAATGGGTTGAAGATAATGAAGGTATAAATATTATATAAGAATCAAATTAGGAAATAAGAAAAGTATTAAAATAATCACTATAGAGTTAAATGGAATCAATGGATTGAACATTGGAAGTGAGTGATCAATTATTTGGATGATTTACAAAATTAAGAATAATTTTTTCTATAATTGTAGTAGACTTTTTAGCTAGTGATATGACATGTTAATAGAACTATAGAGAAAGAAGAAGCATATGTAGATCATAAGAAAGATAATATAAAAAATTATTTTATTAACATACAACAATAAATGTTGGAATGATGTTGCTAGGATATTTGGGAAATGGAGAAGATCTCATATGGATTGACTATTGTATTGACATTTTATTTCATTACAATTCTAGCATTCTAAAAATCCTAGCATTTGAATCCAATGGACAAGGGAGAGAAGAACATACATTGAAATATAGTATATTATGGTAGTGTTGGCACATTTTGGCCATTTCATGGAACAGTATGGCTTCCCATTTATCATTACTAGCAGGGCAGGAAAGCATAGAAAAGTGCCGCAAAGAATGAGACATGGTGTCCAATACAGCTGCAGGCATCTTCATTGATTACACCTCTAAAAAGTCTGGAAAAATTCAAAAATCAACATCCACAGCATCTTCTTCTCATAAGTTTCCCCAGCTTTTTAGGATGGCTTAAATTAACGGTGGGTGATCATTATCAGTACCTGGTGCTGGTTATCCTGGAATCCTTGCAACAATTTACGAAGGTGCTGCAGGACTTAATCTCTATTGAAACATCTTCGTCATCAATCTTACAAATTTGATTTTTTATAAGAGCCCTTCTCTCAAGAGCCTCCAGAGTGTCATCACCAAACAGATCTAAGGCTTCTCCCCAGCGACAGGTGGGAAAGAAGATACATATGTCAAAGAAGGCTTCTCTGTAGGAATTGGGGAGTCCATCCAAAGCAAAAGAAAAGAAATCCACGTTTTTTTAATGCAAAAGATTCGCCACCCGTGCGAGCATGTTCCTACCTGATCACCTGCATTATCCTGCTTTTGTTGGCATGGTTTGCAATAAAATTGCCCACCAATTCAATACACAGCGGTACCCCTCCACACATGCTGCTTAGCGCCTGCAAATCCTGGCATTTTAGTTACTGGCACGCCGATTCTCCCAACAGTTGTTGTAACAGCTCATCTCCATTTTTTTTATCCATGGACGACACAAGGAAGATTTTCACAGAATCGGGTGCATGAACGCTATCAGCCACGTCCCAACTTCGGGCAGTTAAAAGTAGTCTCAACTTGTTGCAGTTGTGAAGTCGCTTGGGCAAAAGCATTGAGAGCTACTGAGCATCCAATGCATTATCCACATAAACAAAACAAGGGGTAGATTCAACAAGCTGTTGCAACGCATTCTGACCTTCCGTATCCGAACGTGGCTCTTCATATTTGTTGCCTGAGATATCATCCATGATTTGCTTTTGGAGTTTTGTGATAATGGGCTTGCTGTGGATGGTTTCAAACAGCTTCACCTTTGAAAACCCAATCCGAAAATGGCAATCACAACTGCCACGAGCGCCGAAACTGGAGTCAATCTGGCCTTTGCCGAGGGTTTGCACGCCTCCCCGTGCACCATCTTGTGCATGAGCCATTACGCCGTGAGCACCAGTGCGAGCGCCTGCATGTGCTTCAGAAATAGCAGGGTAGGGCTGCGCGTCGGCGGAAGACGGCGGATGAACAATGACAGCAACAAGTAGGACTGTGCGCGAATGGAAGATCAGCCGTGGGCGGAGGATCAGCAGCACCAGCACGACTCCACAGCCATGGCAGATGCAGACGATGATGGCGGCGGCAAGAGCAACAGCAGCAGGACCAAGCATAGGTAGTCAGTGGTTAGGGTTTGTAAGGTTTCCAGTTAAGATCAAAATTTCCAGTAGAACAGCGAGGGCAGGGCTGCCTGCGAAAACACAGAAACCCAAATTCGAACTCAAACTTGATCGTAGTTGCAAGTGTTAGCGTGAGGAGAAACCAAAGAAGAGGCAAAATCAAAAGAAATAAAATGGTGAGATACTTGCAGGGCATTTCCCAAAATTCCACAGGAAAATTCTTGCCGAATTGGCATGAATTTTTGGCTTCCGATCCTAGTACTGCTGCATTGGTTTAACTGCACGTGGATTCGGCACCGAAATATTGGAATTTTTGTTTGTTAGAAACATTTGTCTTTTGCGTGTTGTTGCAAATGATGGATGGTTAACTACTTAAGTGCCGATTTTTCTTGCTATCTTATTATTCACTAAGAAAGGAAACTTTTAGATATTCATGTAAAGTCAGAGACATTTGGCTATTATCCCTTTTATTCCTATGGAAGTTGTAACTTCCTATGATAGTTACAACTATAATATTTATAATTAATTTTAATTTGGATTATCATGAAGACTC
>MNCI01034157.1:43628-66000 GCA_015680685.1 Gnetum montanum | reverse complement strand
TTTAAAGTAAGTCATTTGTAGTTCACACACAACGCAATTGTTACATTTCACACAACCACATGCTGCAACAGCACACACACATACTCACATTAACTACTGAGTTTATTTGGAGGTATCTGGGCCTTGGTGTTGCCAGAGACCAGCAGGCACCTAAATCCTGTTCGAGGACACTCGTTGGCGGTCGCATCCCAAACGGTCGCCAACAGGTAGGAGTCCAAAATAATAGACTTAAAAAAATAAAAATCTCGACTAATTTCACTAAATATCTTGATTAATTTCCCTAAATGAAGAAGCATAGCTAGGTAAAATCCTTCACAAGTTCTCTTCTTAGACATTATATTTCAAAAACAATAAGGTCTATTTTTCAATAAAATATATTCATAAATCATATTACGCTAGATGAGAAGTACTATTTTTCAATAAAAGTATTAAAGAAATCTATTTTTCAAAAGTAATGTTATTTTCAAATCCTAATGTAGTGCTTATAAAATAATCCATTGTATTTTATATTATATTTTGTATTTCAAATATAAAAAAATATCTTACTTCTTTCTCCCATGTTAAAGGAGCTACTAGATGTAGATTAATTGCATGTCCACCCTTTTCTAATGATGATGTATATCTTATGATGATTTATGATGAGCTAGAGGCATGTTTATTTGTGGGGAAGTTGTTACTTTATTAGTATAAAGGAAAAAGTCATTAGTTTATTAGTAGATATAGGGGATTGACAACAGTAATGAGTAAAAGTGTACATCATAATAAGTACATTATGGAGGGTAAGGGGTATAATGTGTAGTTATTAGTTTAGTTGGTACACAAGGATAGTAGATACAAATGGGGTAGTGGGTAGAGGAGGAAAAGTGAATTAGGTTAGTTTGTAATGATAGAGTGCTAGGGGCATGGTCATAGTTATTTTATTTAATAAATATAGTATTTCTAATTACTATGACATCGTGGCTATTAGCCAACAAGGTTTTTAACACTTCAAGCCTAGAATTTCTAAAGTCCATCATGTCAATGTTCATGCATCAATGAGGCTATGTCAACATCATAGAAGTTAAAACTCTCCTTTTGTATTTTTTTTCCTATTTTTCATAAATTTTAGAGTAAACTAGGGATTTAATGAGAAACATATGAATGGTGTAAATATGAGGAAAGCATGGGTGAATGTGATTGGAATATCATTAAGATGACAAACCATAAATAATATGAATCAGAGTTATGAAATCAGAGGTTGATAATAAGAGAAGTCAAAAATAGTAATCCATTTAAACTTGGAGTTGCTCCTTGATGGTTTAAGCATGTGGAGGTGGTGTATAAACTATATTTTCAAAAGTTATATAGGTGGATCCTCCCCAAAGTAGGCTACATCTCTTTTTACCCTTGTATAACCACCTCATAAAGTGTATGAGGGCCAAGAACTTAGAAGAAGGGTTTCTTAAGTTCCTTAATTTGAAAAACCAAGACCATCAAAACTACATATAAATTTATGTGACTCTCCAAATTAGGTATGTTCACACTTGGAGGATAGAATCCTTGCACACCTTTGGACTTTGTTCCTTTGAAATGTGATTTATAGGGAACCATAATCTTTATAATGTTTGAGCTTTTCTTAGAGTGTTTTTTTGTTGCAAACATACTTAAGCCCACAAGGTCGCAACAAGCTCAAAGTGTGGTTTTAAGGTTCCCACAACCTTTGCAAAGATGTAAGATCTGCTTGAAGTGTTTTCACATTGGAAACATGCTTAACCCTACAAGGTCCCAACAAGCTTACAAGATGCCTTCTCACAAGAAGCACATCAACCCCATAGGGCTATAAGGAGAGAAAATAAATCAAGGAGAGAGTGTAACTAACTTTAAAGATTCCTTTCAATGAAGCTCTTAATAAAAAATAAAAAATACAAAGGATAAAGAATTGAAGGAACACAGTAATCACATCAATGAATAGTGCTTGTATGCTTCCCAAGAATTCCACTTTTTTATAGCCTTTTACGTTCAAAAAACTCTCCAAATTCATGCAACAACTAGGAAATGGCTAGTTGGGACATCCCATTCATGCTTGGAACATATATCTATAAATAGCCTTTATTCAAGTGGGATGTCCCACTAAAAATTGGAATGTCTCACTTGGAACATCCCAGTACCAATTGGAATGTCTGATTTCAATTTGGGACATCTAGTCTACAATTGTACTTTCAACTCTAGGACATTCCTCTGACATTTGGACATCTTGAAAAATCTTAGAATACATTCTTTTGCTTTGTAGACTTCATTTTCTAATTGAGACTTTGTGTCATCTCATATCGGCATCCAAACTCTCATTCTATCATCCCAGCTCACTCTTGTTTTTTCATCCCAACTCTCATTTTCTCATCTCATCTCTTGTTTTCTCATCCTAGCTCTCATTTTGTCATCTCAAATCTCATTTTGATAAATCAACACTTTTTGTCCCAATCTCAGCTTGTCACCTTGAAGCTCACAATTATTCTCTTGTTATCAACACAAGACCACATTCTTCATTTTCTAATATTTTGACATACCAAAAGGTCAATAATCTCCCCCTTTTTGGTGATGTCCAAAACTTAAGAAAGTGGGTTAGCACAATTCACAATAGCATAGTATATAGCTAGTTAAGGATGAAAATTAGATTAATAGTCATTAATAAGTACACATCCTTCAAAGGGCTAAAAATTAATATCCTATAAGAGTTATCCATTCCTATAAAGCACAACACATTACATAACCATTAAACTCAAAGAAATATAATTAAAGCCTTACAAATCTGAATCTATAATATTACTATAGGGTCAAAGGTTGAGCATTTAAAATTAGTTATCTCTTCTCTAAAATAATAAGTCATAAGTCATTAGTTCCAAAATCACTATTTACTAAAAAATATATATATTAGTCCTATGAGTGGTCTACACCATAAATGCTATGTCGATAGTCTTCACCAAACTTTTGGTGAGAGTCTTCACCACAATCTCATGAATAACACATTCTTCCCCTTTTCGGCCATCAACAAAAAGATACCACAAGTATATTTCATCATTAAGGAGAGAGAAATAGCACATTTTTCTTCGAAGACTTTAGATTCAATATACACAAAATTTTAAAATGGCATAATCTAAGTAAGCTAAAAAAATATACATAGCCAATCATATCCTTAATACAATGCTCATAAAGTAATTTGATACAACCATAACAATTTTAGGAGTTTGCACCAGTAAAGATCATATTTAGGTAAAAGATCCAAAACAAATTGACCAAAATTATCTTACACTTTTACCTTAGAAATTTTACCAAATTTTAATATGAATAAAGTTTTTCTTGTTCATTTTCTAGTTCTATAAATGGAATTCTTGAAGCTTGAGTGACTTTTGGTGAGAGTCTTTGAAGACTCCTCCTACATTGGTTCCCAAAAGATAATGACTGTTGATGAGGTACAAGTGTCCCCTACATAAGTGCTTCTAACTTTTGCAATACATCTATTGTTTGAAATTCCTTTCTTTGGTCATCTTGCCTTTGTACATATGCATTCTTGAAACCCATCAGATTATCCAACATAATAAATATGCAATATCATACCAAGATCAAGTATGGGAAATTCTGGAACCAAAGTATCCCATTTGCAGTATCTATAATAAAAGATATTTTTCAGAATTTTCAACTTAGATACCAACACAATAATTTTCCTTTAGATGTTCACCAAAGAACTTCTTCTTAATGAATAATAGTCAGGGTTCTTAAACTACATGAAACCACTACATTCTAGTTAAGGGCCCAAAACTTGATTTATCAATATTCATCAAAATCTTTCAAATCGATTTGGTACATATTATAGCCCAAAAAATAATACAAGCATAATATCTACATCATATGAGTTAAATCACAAGGTATATATATGTTTTCACACTAGTGAGCTGATGCAAACTTACTAGACCCTACCTTGTGTGTTTTTGTACCTTGATCCTCCCTTGAGATAAATCACATCAATATCCATTAAAACTTTGATGGTCATTTCCTTTTATCTGTAGCTCAACTTCTTACAAGATTAAGTGAGATTTTCTTTGGATAACTAAGGATTTCCAAGAGCATCCATTCAATGAAATTCCTATCTAATAACATTTATAAACATAAACTAATCTATACTAAGTCTAGCAAGTAAAGGAATAAAGACTTATCATTACTTACCTTGCTTTCTTTCATGTATGAACATGATTAATGGAGTTTGAGATGAGGTCCTCCATCATAGAGTACCTCCTTAGCATTCAACTATTTCTTACATTTTCTTTCATCAGCATCTTTGTTTGAATCTTCAAACTCATGTGAGGTTTCTTCTTTGTCATGTTCATGTTCTCCAAAATGAGAGGGTTGATAATTTTTAATAGTTATGGATCATGATCCTTCAATTTCATTAGAGG
The DNA here is from genome assembly GCA_015680685.1 of Gnetum montanum. NCBI lineage: Eukaryota > Viridiplantae > Streptophyta > Gnetopsida > Gnetales > Gnetaceae > Gnetum > Gnetum montanum. The sequence goes on along the minus strand of MNCI01034157.1, from coordinate 61,573 downwards.
CTATTTCTTCATCTTGTTCATTGGTTCTACATGATTTTGTACCCTACAAGTTATACTTACTAAACTTCCTTGACAAGACCAAGTAGCCATATTATTTTGCTCTATATATGATTGATACTAACCTTGTTCATGTCCACATACTTTACAGCAAAAATATAGGGTACCTCTGAATTGTATAGGATTTTCAAACTTGGTCTTGTTTCTCCTTTTAGATGATACCAAGCTTATGTAAGTGTTCTTTTGAGAATCTTCCTTCAGATCTTTAATGTTGTGCTAATTTTCACTCTTCTTGATTATTGCTAGTCCTTGAATCTGTGTATTTCTACAATTATGCTTATATAAATGGATTAGTAATTGAACCTTAGCCTTTACATCTAAGAGTTCTCTTTTTAAAGTGAAGCATATAGTATAAAATTTAGAATTTTCACTCTTTTCTTTGCATATTTTTTCTTGATTTTCTAAGTCAATAATGTAGAGTAATAATTTCTTCACACAATTCACTATACCTTTCATCATCTTTACCTTTAGACTCTTCAAGGACTTCTATAGTAATAAGGGCCATGCATATAAGATGTAAATTTTTTCTAGTATCAACTATTTTCTCCTCACTTTGTTCATCATCCCAGATAGTGTGGAAATTTTCTTTTTCGTATTAGCTTCGAATTGGTCCTTCTTTGAAAACTTGCCAACACTTAAACATTTAGAGGCCACATGGCCTCTACCACCACAGATCCAAAATTCTATAGATCATTCATCAAGATTTGAACTTTTAAAATTCTTACCTCTTTTCTTACCTTTTATGCTAGATTGATTGAAGATATTTCCTTTTCTTGCAAGTAATCTTTGTACTCTCCTTGACAAGAGAGCTAATTCATCTTCGCTATTTGCTTCATGTTCAGGTAGCTCTTTCTCCTTTGATGAACTCTTAAGGGCAATGGGCTTTTCCTTGATTTCACCCTTGCTTATGAGATTCATTTCATATGCTATAAGTGCACTTTGTTGCTCTTCAAATTTTAGGACTAAAAATCCCTAATTTCCTCCATGGCTATTACCTTGGATATGAATTTGGGCTACAAGGTTCTTTTCAATCTGATGATCACATTACTTTTCGGTAGATATTTTTCCATCCCATGAATGGCTACAACTAAATCATTGGCTCTAGAGAAATAATCCTTTATTTTCTCTCCCTCTTTCATCTTAAGTTTATTATACTCACTTTGTAACACTAGAAGTTTTAACTGTTTAACAATAGATGTACCTTCATATATTATTTATAATCTCTTAAATTTCTTTAGCAGTCTTACATCTAGCTACTCTATTAAATTTAGATTTACTTAATGCACAATAGAGACAATTCTTTTCTTTCAAATCAAACATGAACTTATCTTTTTCAACTTGTATTCATTTGCTTCTTGGCTTGATATCTCTGGTGATGCTATCGATGGGGAGTGTGTAACCTTCAAGAGTAGACTCCTAAACTTCAAAATTCATGGATTCAAAGAATCATTACATTCTAGCTTTCTAATATGCAAAGTCAATCCCATCAAACATAGGTGGCTTAGTGTAGGATGTTCCTTTCATTATTCACTCTTGAGATGTTATGCTCCAAACTTGAGAGTACCAAACTCCAATACCACTTAAGGACCAAGAACTTAAAACGGGGGTTGAATAACTTCCCCAATTTGAACAATCAAGACAACAAAAAATGCACACAAATTTAAGTTTTTTCCCAACTTAGGTACATCTATACTTGAAGAGTTGAATTTTTGCACACCTTTGGACTTTGTTCCTTCAAAATGTCATTTGGATGACACCATAATTTTTACAATGTTTGAGCTCCACTTAGAGTGTTTTTTTTTTCTACAAACACACTCAATCCCGCAAGGTTCAAATAAGCTCAAAGTATGAGTATCCCACAACCTTTAAAAAGATGTAAGCTTCACTTAGAGTGTTTTCATGTTGGAAACATACTAAACCTTACAAGGTTCTAGCAAGCTTACAAGATACCTTCTTGCAAGAAGCACATCAACCCTACAAAACTATAAGGAGAGAAAAAGAATTAAGGAGAGAGTGTAACTAACTTTATAAATTCCCTACAATGAAGCTCTCAATACAAATACAACATAAAAAGGATAAAGAACTTAAGGAACACCATAATCACTTAACGTAAATAATGAACATTTTAATGAATAGTGCTTGTACATTTTCCAAGAATTCCACTTTGTTTTATAGTCTTTTACTTTCCAAAAACTCCTTGAAATTCATGCAATGGCTAGGAAATGGCTAGTTGAAATGTCTCATTCATGCTTGAAACATCTATTTGTAAATAGCCTTCATTCATGTGAGAGATCCCACTAAAACTTAGGATGTCTCACTTGAGATGTACTAGTTGGAACATCATAGTAGTAATTGGAATGTATATTTTCAATTTGGGATGTCTAGCGTGCACTTGCACTTTTAGCTCTAGGACATTTCTCTAACATTCATAGATCTAGGAAATCTTCATTTGTCTTGTAGATTTTATTTTCTAATTGAGACTTTATGTTATCTTAGATCAACATCCCAACTCTTGTTCTATCATCCTAGATTTCTTTTTGTTATCACAACTCTCATTCATCTTAGCTCTCATTTTGGTAATTCAACACTCATTATCTCAATCTCATCTTGTCACCTTGAAGCTCACAATTGTTCTCTTATCATGTACTTCCTTAACCTTGCAACATAAGACCATATTGTCCACATTCTTCATTTTCTAAGGTTTTGACATACCAAAAGGTCAATAAACTATGTAGGCACATTAGAGATTGAACATTGATCAAGTTTATATGTCACACCCACACAAATATTACTATTGAAATCTTGCACTATATTAAACAAAATCATCAATTATATAACAGTATGCAACAATGAGATGCATAATCAAATAATAAGGGATTATAAAGATTAGGATATGAGGTACTTTACCATGTCTATAATAGATCCTTGTGTTAAGTATGATTAAGATGACCATTAGTTCTTTCTTTCTTGGTTCAAATCCAATCCATAGAAATACCAATGACATTGCATTACACCATCCCAAACCTACCATCATGAGACTAACCACAACCGCATAAGAACATCAACAAAAGAAAACAAGTAATTATTTGAGTAATTAATTACTTAGAATATTATATTTGAAGAATCTTGGTCATTGGTTAAAGGGATATCTTCAAGCATGGTTGCATCTCTTTCCAACCTCATAGCTAATGTTAATCCAATCAATGATGCATCTTTATGCATGGTGATGAGTGGCGAGGTACCCCTACACTCAACCATATGAATATGAGTGTAACATGCACGATCTGGTTGAACTCCATAGACTAAGTGCCTACACGCCTCATGGAACACTTAAGGTTAATTATTCATTGTCTTCCTAGACTTACTTGTATTTGTCATGATGTATGGTTAAGTAAGTTTGAGGTATATGATTTTTATAGTCTTTTATGTTTTATCTCCTATGCTGAGAGGTGAAGGGTTGAAGAGACTAATTAACTAAATTTAACTAACTAAGTCTAAATTAACCTAGCATCAATATCCATTCCCACTTATTGTTCACACCTTGAACCGATGCAACCTTGGTTACCAAACGCTAATTGTTGTTGGGATCACCAAGCATAATGCACGTGCTTGAAGTGGTCATACTGAGGCACTTAACTAGGAGAGAAGGGTTGAGAAAGATTTAATAACTAATAAAGAAATTAAATAATAAACAATAAATAACATTAAATAAAATCCTATTTAGCCTATTCCATGCACTACAAGGTTTATCCAAGAAGTTTTTCTTTATTGTCGTACACAAACTTATGTTCAGGTACAATTTCTGCTCAAATAAAGATCTGTTTACTTTGGAGTTCCTACTACGGGCACATGGAAAATATTCTATCTCTGGAGGGATTAAACTACTAGAGTTTCACTATGGTCTAAGCCTAGGATGATAAACAAGGGTGAGCCACCTCTTATTTATAGATATGATGGCTCACCGTGATATCGCGTATGCAATATCGTGGGGGACAACGCGATATCGCGTACGCGATATCGCAGCAAACACGATATCGCGGCCCATGCGATATCACGTCCCATCATACCCCCATGAATGAATGAAAATACATCCTTGAGTTCCTTACAAAATATTGGGAAGGTATGGGATTATTGACTGCATGGAACTCATGGGATGACATGTGAATAGATCATCATTACAAGACAAGACAAAATTGGTGTTCATGACAACAAGAGTGAACACCTTATTACATTGACATCAGGCCTTATTTGGCAGCTTGAGAAAGAAAGAGAGAAATAAGTTTTGCTACTACCAATGCCAAGATTGTGCCTTTTGTTGTCCATTCATAAGTGCGCCATTTGATCTTACTCCTTGCATAGCTACTTTCAGCACTGCTCCATTCCAAGTGTTCTCTCCAAATCCAATCCATTGTTGCATGATTGCCATCTGCACATACAACATAGTCTTTATATTAGCAAGGGTAAATGAATTTCAATGCAATTGATACCTTGCTTTGATGAAAGGTCCATTGGTTGAGTTGTGGTATGGCTGATATGGATCTGGAGATATAATATTGATGACTACCAAAGGTGTAGGGGTTAGGAGAAAATCAAAAAAATTGTGCCCTATACCCCCATGACTAATCGTGAACCTCCAGTAGCAATAGAATGGAGAAAGAAAAAGAACAAGAAATATGGAGAAAAAGAGACAACTGTAACGTTGATGATATGGATGTCAAGATGGAAATGAAAAAAATAAAATTAATCGCAAAAATGTTAGGGAAAAGAAGTTAATTGGTGCACCAAATAGGAATGTCAGTGGGTCCTACCCAAAGTAGGCTCATGCCCTTAATGCCCTAGCAAACCCACATTCAAAGAGTCTGTAGGCTCTGGGAACGTCATTTGGAACAAGAGTTAAAGTCTTAACCACAAGAATTTACCAAAAAGAAAACAATGCGTCAACTAAAATATACACTAAGGATACAACCGGCAATGAGGTGAAAAATGGAGAGAATGATGGAGAGAAGAGAATGGAATGGAATCTTAAGAACAAGGTGGTGTACAGCCCCTTGTGAAGTTTATGATTAAGGCAACTTAGAAAATCCCATTCCAAGTCCAACCTCAAACAAACCACATCCATTGACTTCGCATCAATGCATTCAGCTAATCTATCCCCTTGAATAATGAGAATGCCTTCACCCAAGAGCCACCACCATTCTGATGAAACAAGGAGGAGAGAATAGGAAGTGAGAAGGGCCTTAGTTAGAGGGAACCTTTTATTTTAGTTCGATAACTAGTGCTTGTAGCCCAATTAATTATTTCTTCTAAGGGGTGTGCTTTGAATTCTCACTTTCTCTTTTTCTTTTCTTTTTTCTTTTTCTTTTTTTATTTTATGTGTTTATGCGTGAGAACCACACCATGCAAATACTTTGTTATTTTTATTGCTTAGCTTCCCAATAATTGGGTAACGTCGAAACGGCAAGAAAACTCAAGAAGAAAACATCCAAGCACCCAAGAGAACGGCCAACACAAATGCATCAAGTTCCCTTGAAGTTACACCCTTTTCAATCCTTGAGTCCTTGCTTAGTTTGAGAAGTGCCCAGTTACCGATTCGTTAATAGGTCTTATTGGAAAGGGACTATACATTTCCAAGCCAAGAGAGACAATATAATTTTGTGGATGTATGGATGAAGTGGACTCATTGCCTACTATATCAAAAGAAACATACCTTAGTATCAATATCATCACTTAAAGGTAAAAACTAAACATTAGCAATCAGTAAGAAAATAGTTCATACCATCATGAAGAACACTTATTGGGTGACAAACTTACAAGATGGATCACACGCACACACACACACATACATAAGAAATGAAAAAGATATAAATGATGTTGTAAAACAAAAAATGTGTAAAACAAAAACGTGTAAAATAAGAACATGTAAGAAAAAAATATGTAAAACAAAAACTAAAAAGAACTGAGGGCCCCAAATGCTTAGCATAGGTGGCCGTCTCCCCCATGACTAAATGGAAAGGGAGAGAACTGAAATAATGAACACCTATTTGAATTTCTTAGAAGTTTCCAACTTCTCCCAACTGATGTTCTTAGATTAAGGGGTGGAAGTCGGCAATGCTCATATTCCAGTGTCTCTATGCCTTTGTTATGAGCGTGGGTTGTTTCCCTAGTTTGTTCCATGCATGTTGATGGGCTGCTTCCTTGATCAGCTGTCAACCACTGGGTGTTCTCTTGTTGAGTGGTTGCTACATATAGGCACCTTTGAATGTTATCCTCTAGTGCACACCGGTTACATGTAGGAGATGTTAAATTTTGCATCACCCATGATTCTTGCATGTCCTCACCCTCTGAGTCATTATATGTGATGCATGGAACTTTCTTCTTATCGATCTTTCCATAAATTTTTACCTTAGATATCTTCAAGAAAAGGTCGTGGATCCCTAGGCATGCGTCTATTGTGCTTTACCATGCCCTTCCCATTATAATTGGGAAGTCCCCTTTGTCATTGTTAATTTCTATCACTAGGAAATCAGCTAGGTATGACCAACCACACACAGTGGTAACTATGTCCTCCACCAATCCCAAGGGAATGGTGATGGATTGGTCATCCAGCTCTAGTTGAATATTTCTCTTCTTAAGTTGGGGTAGGTTCTAGGCTTGATACATTTCTTGTGATATTAAGTTGATTCTAGAACCTGAGTCAAGAAGAGCCTTATGTGGTTCGTTCCCAGTGACTTTGAGGTATATTAAGGGACTTCCAGGGTCAAATAGTTTCCTGGCAAGGTGGCCTACCTTGATCCAGTCGGTTACAGTATGTGTTAACATAACCGTATGTGTTAAGCTCTGTTGTTGGACTGAAGGGTGCTCCGAAGTTTTGTATGTTGAAGGAGTATGCATAGACTCAACTGCTTGTTGTTGTGAGAGCTTTTCTAGGCTTTTGGTTCTAAAGAAGGGTCTTTTTTTATGGTTTCTAGAACTAGCAGTGGGATGAATTTTAATAGCTCTCGTAGCATTACATTGCTATGGTTGAGTGGGGAGTTCCCCTTGCATTGTTGGAGCAAGAGGTATGGGAACTACTGGTGGAAGAGAAACGGCTGGATTTGGAGGATGGTATGGATGTCAAGCATCTCTCAGAGGAGAAGGAGTCCTTCTAAAGTACTCCCAAACTTGGTAGTGATGTTGGGAAGTTGTGTGACCCATGGAGTCACTTGGAGAAATCGGCTGTTGCACGTAGTATCCATAAGAATCGGGTTTCCGATAAGGGTATTGTTGTTTCGGCGGTCGCATCCCCCATGACTGTGGGTATTGCCACTGTAGATGTTGTTTGATGGGTTGTGGTGGAGTTCCACTTGGATAGTACGTCAACAGTTGATGGAACTATTTTGGGTTACCTTGGGGATAAGGTAACCTTTAGGGTGTCTGCAGTCTATTGAGTCTCGGGTTGAGTGCATACACCCCAAACTCTTGTAGATGTGAGATTATTGGACAACATCCCTTGGGATTGTCATATTAGCAGATCTCACATCCATCATCATCATCTATGTCCGAATCCACAACCTCATCGGAGATAGTTATTTTCCCCTTACCCTTGTCACGTGCAGGGCCTAAATCTCTCTGCTTTTTCTTGTCCTTGTCACTGCTTCTTTCCTCCTTAGACTCCTCTACAATCTTTAGGATAGTTTCAAGTCTACTATCCAAGGATTATTGTATCTAATCTACCTTAGCCACTACTTCTGTTATTAGCCTTTGAAGCGGAAAGGCTTTTCTGTTCACCAACTCTTCGTGTGGTGACTCATCCTCTTCATCGCAAAATCTCACTCCCTTCTTTCGAAGAGAGGGATCACGGTTATATTCTTCCGCACACTCTCTTTTTCGTAGCTCCCCTTCTTCTTTGGCTACTTGCTCCAAAAAGCAATGAATTTCATGGGATCTAAGTTCTGATAGTCTCCCTTAAGCATAAGTCCCAAGGGTTCTCCTAGTTTCATACCTTAGCCCATCTATGAGATGGCGTAGTTGATCCCGCTGTGCGTAACCATGACCTGGGCAACGATGTAACAGTGCATAGTAGTGGCCCATGGTAGCATCCAAGGGTTCATAAGTACCTTGCTTCCATCCTTGGATCTACTTACGCAAGTTAAACACTCTAGAGTATGTTTGATATTTATCGTTGAAGAGTTCTAACATCGTACTCCACCTCCTAATGGTTTCTGGTTCTAAGGACCAGTACCAACTCTCTGCTTCCTTGATGAGTGTCCTGGGAAACAAATATAGTTTTTGCCACTCATTCTCTATGTTTTGCAAGGTGCAGGCATCATGGAATGCCTATAAATGATTTTTCAAATCCTTGTTGTATCCCCCTTCGAAGCATGGGATGTTATTCATATCCAATCTCCTGATCCGACTATCCCTTTGATGCCTTGTTAGTATTCTAACTACCTCCATTATATTGAGCATACTTTGGGTTGCAAGTAGGGGCTCATCATGATCATATCTTTCATGACATCTATGATGTCTACATTGTTCCCTACTTTCCCTTCGTTCATGCCCTTGTCCTCGCTCTCGACTCTCTCGTCGAGGTCTCTCATTTTGTCTACCTCTATCGTCATCATTCTTGGTCTTTTGTACTTCATTCTTGGTGGCTATTCCTAGAGGTGGAAGGAGAGGTTGAATGATGTGATGAAGGGGAAGAAGAAGGAGAACCATCACCATGACAATGTTTCCTACCTTCTCTTCTATGGCTTCAGCCCCAATCGTGATGACGATCTAAGTGCCCATCCTTGTCATGTGTTGTTGTTCCCTCAGTGAACAGTTGACATTCACGAAGATCAGAACTAGGGTTGTGTATTGTGGATCATAGGTTCTAATACCCCACCTCCTCACTATCGTTAGGAGAGGGAACATCATTTGATAGAGAACCCATTATAAGTGGTTCACCATCTCCAATTTCACTTAGGACGTGTGGGACCCCTTTTCCCTTCAACAGTGTATGGTAGCTCTCCTATCTTGAGTTCCTTATACATTGTGCTACTATGGGATGATAATCCCTTGTGTCAAAATCACCTATAACATATTCAGCATAGAGCTATATCATGCTGATCTGTGCAAGAGCACAGAGGAGCATGTTTAGGACTGACCAATCCGAAGGTAACACTATGTTACCTTACAAGTCTCTCCATCACAGTTGTTCGTCTTGATGGAGGATAAAGGTAAAATTGGGTATGTACTCATTGGGATGAGTATATACCACCCTATATTGTTGAGGAACTGGCTGATTTTGGTTATGTGTTTTAGACTGTCGATTGTTTCTTGTATTATCCCTAAGTGGTGTAATGCTCTTATGAGAAGAAGAAGAAGACATTGTGTCTTATTTAGTGTGCTAATTAACCGTTATATAATTTTTTGTTTAATTAACCCTAAGGTTCATTTAAGCTCCCAATGATGTGAGTGATCTCCTATGTTCTACTTAGCGCACAAACACCTAGTCCCTAGCAACGGCACTAATGATGAGTGGTGAGGTACCCCTACACTCAACCATACGAATACAAGTGTAACATGTGTGATCCAATCAAACTCCAAAGACTAAGTGCCTACACGCCTCATGGAACACTTAAGGTTAATTATTTGTTGTCTTCCCAGACTTACTTGTATTTGTCACGGTGTATGGTTAAGTAAGTCTGAGGTATATGATTTTTATAGTCTTTTATGTTTTATCTCCTATGCTGAGAGGTGAAGGGTTGAAGAGACTAATTAACTAACTTTAACTAACTAACTAATTCTAAATTAACCTAGCATCAGCATCCATTCCCACTTACTATTCACACCCTAAACCGATGCAACCTTGGTTACCAAATGCTAATCGTTGTTAGGATCACCAAGCGTAATGCACATGCTCGAAGTGGTCGTACTGAGGCACTTAACTAGGAGAGAAGGATTGAGAAAGATTTAATAACTAATAAATAAATTAAAGAATAAACAATAAATAACATTAAATAAAATCCTATTTAGCCTATTCCATGCACTGTAAGGTTTATCCAAGAAGTTCATCTTTATTTCCGTACACAAACTTGTGTTTAGGTACAATGTCTACTCGAATAAAGATCTATTCACTTTGGAGTTCCTACTACGGGCACATGGAAAATATTCTATCTCTAGAGGGATCAAACTACCATAGTTTCACTACAGTATAAGCCTAGGATGATAAACAAGGGAGAGCCACCTCTTATTTATAGATATGACGACGCACTACGATATCACGTGGGATGCAATATTGCAGCAGACACAATATCGTGTACATGATATCACGGCCCATGCGATATCGCGTCCCATCACATGGATATACATCTTTCTAATCATAAGTTAAAATAGCCTAAGAGACCTTGACATTTCTAGAAGTAGCCTACCTTCAAGCATGCGTTCATGTCTTTCTAGTGGTACTCTAGGAATATTTTTCTTATGTGAATTAATTAATTTCTATGTTAACCTTACTAGAGGATTATATTCAAGAATGGATACATGTCTTTCTAATGACATAATACAGTAATAACTTTATTAATAAAATAAAAGACTTAAAGCATAAAACATAAACATATAAAATGACTTCAATGAGAAAGGAAAATTGATAAGAAAAAGAAAAATTAATGAATGTTGTAAAAAGAGGATAAAATTGATCCTCACAAGATATCAAACTAGATTGGTATCTCCTCAATGACTAAGGTGAAAGGTGGAGATACAAAATATAGAATAGGCTTGGGCATCAATATAGGTGGCATTGGAGTACATGGATACTTAGAAATCCTTAAATAGTTGGACCTATTATGTGTTCACTAGTATCAGTTTACTTGAACAATCAAGATGGTAAATCTACATGGCATCAAATTTGAAGGTAGTATGTATGATGTAAGGTCACTTCGATAGTATTTAAAACTTTGTACATTGAGGTAGATGTGTGGAATTCTAGTAGAAGCCCTTATCTCGTAGTTAAAATTCTACATGTCTTATCCCAGTGTTATGGTGTTGTTTGGTATAATCCTTGTGTACTTCATTCATCATAAGGACTGCTCTTCTAATTTCATCTAACATTTTAAGATTTATTAATCATTCTTTCTATGCTATGTTGATGCCAAGATTAAGTTCACAAGTAGTGTTAAGCATACTAATCTTTATTTAATGAAAAGTTTAAATAGTTTTTGTACACTACTTAATATGGGTAGTAGATTATAGGGAGTTTTCAAGTGGATCAATAGATCTATAAGACATCATTAATCATTATACCCTAGTCTCTCCTATATTTTCTAATTATACTTATTAGGATTCATGTTATCTCCTTATTTATGACTTCTACTTAATTTTTGGCTTGGGAATGGTAGGGTGTAGTAAGTTTATGTGCAACCCCCAAGAGTCTCATCAACTTCTTGAAACTAGCACTTGTAAAATGAGTTCTATTATCAAATATAAGTATTGTAGGTACACCAAACTTATTCACCACTTGTTGCTAAAAAAATCAAGTTGCAATTATTACTATGCAATCTATTATAGTTGTAGCCTTTGCTTATTTTATACAATAGTTCATGATAATAATAATGTAGAATTTCTCATTATACATGGATGCGATGGAACTCATGAAATTAATTTTTCATAAATCAAAGGATTTTAATGAATAGATTCATTATTGTGGATCCTCAATCCTAACATTCATTCCATGATCTCATTGACATCATTCACATGAGTTAGCAAACTAATGTACATCACTAAACATTGTTGGCCAAAAATATCTTTTCAAGAAGATTTTGATAACCATTCTCCTTCCTACATAATGGTCTCCATAATGTCCTTCATGAGCATTTTGGAAAAAATTATATTGATCATCATCAAGTACACACCATTGCATCAAGCCATCAACATATATTTTATAATGGTTTCTTTCCATCTCCATCTAGTACTTGATTTAATGGAGGAATTATGGTTTTTTCCTCCTATCCCATTTAGTAGCAACCTCATGTATGATTAGATATGAGAAAAATTCTATTTATCATGGTTTAGTTGCATCAATTATTATCATTGCTACCTTTGCAAAGAGTAATTCATTAGGAAATTGATCAAAGAGTGGCTCTTCATTAATTTTATTGTCCTATTATAACTAAGATAGATCATTGGCTACCATGTTCTTAGTTTTCTTTCTCTCTATCCTCATAATATCAAACTCTTATGAAATCACTAATCATCACATGATATGAGGGCTAACCATTGGTTTGTTTATGAAAAATCATATTGCACTATGATTAGTGTGTGTAAAGACTAGGATCCAAGAACATATTATCTAAATTTCTCTAAAATATATACCACATTCATCAACTCATTCTTTATTTTGGTGTAGTCCAACTGTGTGCCTATAAAAATCTTACTTGTGTAATGGAAGTAGGATGAATGTTTTTTATCATCCAATTGTGTAAGCACTACTTCCAAATAAAAATTAAATGAATCCATCAAGATGTAAATTGGTCTCTAGACCAATCAAGTGCTTGTAAAATTTAAGTTTCTACAAGTTTCTTCTTCAAAATTTTGAATGCATGATCATATTTCTTGGTCCAATTCAATCATGCATCTTTATTTTTTGAAATTCACTAGTGGTTTTATGATTTTTAAAAATTTTGCTATAAATCTCTTATTGTAGCATGTATGTTCAACAAATTATCTAACATCTTTAACAATTTTTGGCTTTTAAGTAATTCCTTAGATCACTATGATTTTTTCAACATCCTTTTATATCACTTTTTCTAATATCCAATGCCCTAGAACTATGTCTTATTAGATCATTAAATGGATTTTCTACCAATTAATCTTCAAAATAAATTCTATGTATCATTTTAGAACACTCTCCAAATAATCTGATGCCTACTCAAAATTGAAGCCATAGGTAGAAAATTCATCCATGAAGGCTTCCACACCATTGCTAATCCACAATTGAAAGATTCTAAGGACAAGACATTGAAATTTTGTGGACATTTAAAAATTTCAAAGACATATTTTTATTTATAAAGATCCTCCAGAACCTTGTAAATGTTAATTTGGACTAGTCTTTGAAGGCAATTTGGATTTGATTGTAGTCATTGTACCCATCTAGGAAGCTATAATAGCTATGCCTTGCAGTGGTATCTAACATCTAGTTCATAAATGGGAGTGGAAAATGTTCCTTGAATGTCACCATGTTCAACAACCAAAAATTCATGTAGATCCCCCATTAGTCATCCTTCTTCAATATGATGACAACTAGGCTTACCTACTCATTATCTACAACATCCTAGATGAACCTAATTTTAAAAATATTTTTCACTTCCTTCTTGACCGCCTACTTCAATTTTGTAGTTCAATCTTCACTGTGGTTGTTTTTTAGGCTTAATGATTGAATTCATGTAGATTCAAAGTTGGCATATCCATAGATAAATTCTTATAATGTCATCATATGATCAAGAAAATATTATTGATCATTTGTTTATCATTATTGGCATTTTCTATTTTAATTCCTTTATGAGCTTAGCATTTACAATTACCAATTATCATTTTTTTAGAAGCACATATTCAAGTGATTCTAGTAATTTTTTCAATTTTATGGGATCTAGTTCAAATGTTTCTAGACTTCCAACTCTTCCCAACCCATGTCTACTTCTTTTCTATGCTCTACATCAAAGATTTAGCACCTAAAGCTACTCTATCTCATCAAGTCTCTTAATATATGCACTTTTGATGGCTTCTACTAGTTTCATAAGCATAGTTAAATTATAGCTTTCATCTAGATTCAATCATTAAATGTCATTCTATTTTTTGGGTTGCTACATGCATGAACCTTGCACACTTTCTAATTTGACATATGATCTATGATGAGTGGCAAGGTGCCCCTACGCCCAACCATACGAATCACAAGCATTCACGCATGATCCAGTTGAATTCTGCTAACCTTAAGTTCTTAAGTACACTAGTTCTAAGATGTGATATCTAGTTGGAATGATTATTGTCTTCTCAGTTCCACTCATGAGGTACAAGTATATGGTTAAGTGCAACTGAGGCATATGATTTTTATCATTTTGTATTTTATAAGTTTAATCACCTAGAGCAAGAATGAAAGGTAGAGTAATTTAAGATCTAATTCATTTACTGCCTACGTAGCCTAACACAACTACATGTTCCCACTTTCTAGACACAACTTGAACATGTATAGCACTGTTGGGCTACCAAACTTGTTTTTGGGTTACCAAGTGCTACATGGATGCTTGAGGTGGTTATGCTTGTGCATTAACAACTAGAAATTAATTGCTTAATTAAAGTGCATTAAAGTAAAGTGCATGAATCTTAAATACATCAAGGAAACATTAATCTATTCTCAATGCTACAAGGATGATCAAAGGGTTCATTTTTATTCCTGTCACATTGTTGTGCTTAGGTATATCAGTGTTCGAACAAAGATCCGTACATACTCATACTCCTATTGTGGGCACTTAGAAAATATTCTATCTCTAGACAAACTATAAGAGCTTTGCTATCTATAACAAAAATTGATATCAAAATCATGAGCCCAAGCACTATATTTATAGGCTGGCATATACCCTGCAATATCAAATATTTGACATTGCATCTTGGGATTCGATATCAGAGCTAGTTAAAACATGATTCATCATACCCCCACAATTGAATGAAAACTCGTCCTTGAGTGAATAGAAGGAGGAACAAGTTCTTTACAAAATATTTGGAAGGTATGAGATTATTTACTGACATACAAACTGACTCAAGTGGAACAAATAGACTCCTGAGTGTCCAAGTGTACAAATAATAATCTTTTACGAAATTGAGTGTTCATAATAAGAGAAGAGAACACCCTAGACAAAACTAACATCCAACTCCTTTTGGTAGCTAAAGAGTGAGGAAGAAGATTCAATGATCTTGAAGAGTCCCTATCATATGGTGCTCCTATTTTTGCTTCCTTTGTGAGGATATTCCCACATCCAATTCACGCATTCCATCCATGCTTCCCACTACAATCACAAAAAATCATGCATTAGTATGTAATGTGTAACATATATCTTTGAAGTACCTCATCTTGTTAGTGGTTACACTTAGCTAGGTTGTGATTATGGTAGATTAATTCCTTTAGTAGTATTAGTGGGAAGACTGACAAATAGGGTAACATGAATAAGTGATCCATTAAATTTCAAAAATTTCTATGCAGGAAAATATTTGAAGAGGGTGGAAGAATTTACAACAGTAAAAAGGAAAGTTCACTAAAAAATGTTGTGAAGATGCACACAATTGGATGTCATTGATGAGGTAAACAAAAGTATTTGATTGTAAGAGTGTCTAAGGATAAAGAACTTAACTAATCCAACTAAAAGATATGCAAGTGGATCCTTCCCAAAGCAAGCATAGGCCTTTTATTGCCCTTTCATAACTTCAAACCAAGGAGTCTGTGGGCCCCATGGATGATTAATGGTTATAGAAGGTTAAGTACAAAAACCTGGAAGAAACTATCTAAGAATTTTGACACTTCAAACCAAGGCATCAAACAAGAACATGAAATCAACGATGAGGTGAAACATGAAAAGCATAGATGGATGAGAGAGTGTGGAATGGAGTCCCTGATTAAGGTCACATGAAATCCCTTGTGAATTTTATGGTTAAATGACTTAATAAGATCCATCCTTAGTCTAGACCAAAACCAACCACATTCAATGACTTTGCATCATCATTCTAAGACAAATCCACCCCCTGTGCCCCACCCCCCACCTGCCCCTCCCCCACCATCTCCACCCCGTGAGACACAAGAGTGCTCCACAAAACAACCATCATTCCTTATTAGAGAAGAAAAGAAAAGTAGGAAGTGAGGAAGGGCCTTAGTTAGATGGGACTTTTAGGCATGGGTAACATGTCTTTCTAGTTCCATAACCAATGCTTGTAGCCCATTTATTTTTTCTAAGGGGTATGCTTTGAATTCCCATCATTTTTTTGTTTTTGTTTTTTTGTTTTTTTTTTTTTTGAAATGAGAACCACACCATGCAAAGACCTATTTTTTTATTGTGTCTAAGGGGTGTGTTTTGAGTTCCCATCATTTCTTTTCCCCTTTTTTTTTTTTTTTTGATAAGAACCACACCATGCAAAGACTTATCCAACTTCCTTTATTGGTTGACATGGAACAGTAAAAAATCCATAAAAACACACATGTACCCAAGCAAGTAGAAAAGTACAAATAATACCAAATCCTCTTGAAGTCACACCGTGTTCAAACATTTGAATCCTTTCTAGATCTGAAAACTAAAATTCATAAGTTTGTTAAAGTTTTATTAATGAAAAAGGGACTACACATTTCAAGAACAAGGAAAACCATAGAGCTTCTGGATGGGTGGATGTTGTGCACTCACTTCCTGTTGCATGAAAAAGAAACCATGTCGTAATCATCAATAACAAATTCAAAGCTAGAATCCAAACACCAACAATCAAATAACTAAATAGTACATGCCACCATCAAGCAATGAATTACCACTGTGCCTAGCACTTATCAACAACAAGTTAGAAAAATGCACCAGAATAAAATAGAATATAAAATAAAGTGTAAAATATTCAAGAAATAGAAATGTACTAACAATGGTGTAAAAAAATTAGAAAATATTAATAACATGAAAATAAGAAGATGTAAAATAAAGAATGTGTAAAACAAAAAGTTGTAAAACAAAAATGTGTAAAGCAAAAACATGTAAAAAAAAGGATGAAAAACTAAGGAGCTACTTATATAGTTAACATGAATGGCCATCTCCCCCATGGCTAAGTTGAAAGAAGAAGATCTAAAATACTAAGCATGGTTTTCCATTTGATGAGGCATGTGTTGTTTGAGCTAGCTTATGCTCGTGGAAAGGTTTAACTTGTTGTATGTTGACCAGTTGTTTCTTGTTTGGGCTCTCAGGTTTGTAGATCATCATGGCCCTCAAAAAAAAAGTTCCATGAATTATATAAGGTCCTTTCCACAATGTTTGGAATTTGGTTCATTAAGAAATGTATGTGGGGTTCTAGTAGAGGACCTTGTCTCCTAGTTGAAGTTTGATTTTCCTAAATTTAAGTGTTGGCACATTTGGCCATTTCATGGAACAGTAAAAGAAGATACTGGCAAAAGGAAATATTTAAAACAACTGCATAAACAACCAATCTATTTTGAAACCACTAAAAAAATATGAATAATGCTAAAAAATATGAATAATGCTAAAGAATAGGAAAATCAACTCCAGCAAATTAAAAAGATTCCATGGCCAAAACCAGTCCCAAGGGTAGTTGCGGGTGTAGTGGAATAGCATGTTGGGATGACCAATGTCCTCCAACTCCATCTTTGATAAAATTATTATTATTATTGAAAAATAAAAAAGAATTTTTGGGATATTTGTGTGATGGCCTGTATAAAGGGGACATTTAGTTAGTATCCATTTTATTTATATGGAAGATTATAAAATTTCATGATAATTGTAGCTAATTTTAAATCACCAAAACACACATGCCAATGTTAGCACGATTTTCTCCTAATTTCATGTATAGGTTATAACTTCCTAACTTGTTGGGCAAGTAATATCTCCTAACTTGTTGGGCAAGTTATAACTTCTTTACTTGGGAGATAAGTTAGCTAAGATATTTTGGAATATCTAACTACCTTTTGAACCCTATAAAAAGGCTTTAGGGGTTAGAAGAGAAAAGGGGACACTACTTACTCTCACTTGGAGTCACACACTTGGGGTTTCACACTTTGGGTCTTAGAGGAGAATTTTTAAAGAAGAAATTGTGAAAGATTGCTTGTAAGATGATTTGCTAAAGAGAACATTTCAGCCTCTTTGTTATAGTCTTGTGAGTTATGCTTATTTTTTTTTATTTTT
>MNCI01034157.1:0-37527 GCA_015680685.1 Gnetum montanum | reverse complement strand
CTAATATTACTAGGAATATAGTGTTAATTATTATGTTTAATTATGCTATTAATATATAATTAGATAAGTTGATAGTATATTATAATAATAAATATATTTAGGATAAGTTTATTTCAATTATAAATTAGTTTTATAAGTTAATCCTTTAAAGTGAGGCAAGTGGAAGCCTACAAGTGAAACAAGTGGAATCCTACAAGTGTGAAAAGTGGAGAAGGTGACTCATCCACCACTTAGTGAGGTTTTGACAAGTGGTTAGAATGCCTCAAAAGAGGGAAAAATGGTTGAAGACTCTTGGGGAAATTTTAAATTTCTAACTACTATAAAAAGAGGATTGGGTTGCCTAGGATTTTTTCATCTTCCAATTCAAGTTGAGTAGAGAAAGAGAGAGCTAATTTGAAAGAGGGAGATGGATTTTGGGAGAACAATGAAAAAGTCTTTCATTCCTTATGTGATGGGATGTTGCCCTGAACATGTCTTGAAGGCTTACTTGAAAGCTAGATCATGTGGAGCACCGAAAGAGTGTCCTTTCATGGCTTGGTTGGCCAATGAATTCTCATTCCTCATAAGAGGTTTAGAGATAGAGTCAAATGTTTGGGGGGCAATATCAAGATTGCACCCAAGAAGAGGAGAGGGGAGAAGAGCAATCAACCAATGAGGAGTCATGGGAAGAAGCATTCGTGTCCCAAGAGGAAGCTGAAAGATCCAATTGGGAAGAATAGAAGAGTACATATGAAAAAGAAAATGAGAAGGCTGCTGAAAAAAAAGTTCAAGTAGATCAAGTTGAGAGTTCCACCAAGCCAAAAAACAACAGAACAACCTTCATCACGTTAGAAATTGCCTATGAGACAGTTAGAGAGATGAGGATTCCTACCAGATTAACCCTCACAATTCAGTTCCCATCTCAAGAATAGTCCATGAAGGACTTGTTAATATACAGCTTGTTGTTTTTCTTAGGAATGAGGTTTTTATACCATCAAACCTTATGTTTGATGGGAATTTTCCTCCAAAAAGATTTATGTTCAACTGTAAAAATTCAATAAAAGTTTCAGTACTTTTCAGTTTTAAAATGGGGCTGGATAAATTTCTTTAAGCTTTTTAAGGGGGCAGAAATGTTGGCACATTTGGCCATTTCATGAAACAGCAAAAGAAGATACTAGCAAAACGCAATATTTAAAACAATTTCATAAACAACCAATCTATTTTGAAACCATTGGAAAATTTTGAATAATGCTAGAAAATACAGTTAGAAAGGGTGATCAAATCAAATTTGTTGGAGAGGAGATCGTTTTGGCAGAAGTGTTGCCCTAGCATTTCAGGAACTAGAACTAGAATAGATGACCACGATGTATTTAACATAGGAGATATTCGCCATAATAGATATCCTACAGGTGCTTCAACATTTTTTTTAAGGAAATAATGTCCTCGCAAAGGATAAACATAGTGTTGTAGACTACGACGTCAGAGACAACAGAGAGGTGACATTGCATTTGTTGATCAATGGAGGAATGCAGCAGTAACTTGAACTTGTAATATCCCACCTCTGTCGTGGAGTCCCTGGCGGGAAACAGCATGCCGCCCCACTATGGAAAATAGACCAGCGTTACAGGTAGTGTGCACATTATAATCATGATGCCCATGTAAGTCAGGCCATCTTCCTTACTGTAACAACTACTGTTGAAGATAGAAACTATGTCAGCCCCGAGCTGAAGTTGCCACCGGTGCCGATCATGCTAGAGATGAGAGCCAACAACCGCCGGAAGATGCACGAGATCACGCCAAACACAGTGCCACAGGCGACCTACATGTAAAACAATGAACATCACTGACAACGACAGCTCACTAGCTCATCCTACGCAAACATAGAAGATGCCGCCCAGCATCTGGACTCCCCACCAACGCCAGGGCCATGGCAAGAAACGCGAATGCGAATGCTACCTTTGCAAGACAATGATTTTGCTAACAGGAAGGCCAGGAGTCACAATAATAATGCAAAGGCAATCCCTGGAAATGGTGGCAATGTAGCAAGAGGAGCAGGAGGAGGCCAAATGAATGCAAGCTTTACTTCTTGGCCAAGGATAGTAAACGCCAACTTTGGTAGCACTGTCTCCAGCTACTTGGATAAAATTTTTTTACATCTTAGCGATATCAATGGAGCCCATCCCTATGAGGAGATTATGGTAAATAATGCCAAAGATCTAAACTGTGGAAGCCTATTTTTACCATTTGCAGGTATAGCACACATATTACTGCAGCTACCATTTCCAGCACAAATAGAAATTTGCAAAATAACCAAGTTCCAAAGATGGCGGATCGTTACAATTCTTTTCGGATAGCAAAACATCGATGGTAATAGGTGTATGAGGTGGATGATGTGGCATCATGTGGATGAACATCCATAACATCAGTTACGGCAATGACAACGATGGAGCCTGCTACGCCTATGCATCGCCTGATTACCCTCATCCCTCACAACGTGACAGTTCACAAACCCTCAATCCGGCACCTGTCCCACCTGCATGATGATGCCTAACGCCTGGAGAAATATATGGTAAAAAGGATTAATTTTATCACTATAGGTGATCAGCATACATGCTGAAGGTTGTGAAAATAAAATCAATCAAAGAATAGGAAAATCAACTCCAGCAAATTAAAAAGATTCCATGGCCAAAACCAGTCCCAAGGGTAGTTGCGGGTGTAGTGGAATAGCATGTTGGGATGACCAATGTCCTCCAACTCCATCTTTGATAAAATTATTATTATTATTGAAAAATAAAAAAGAATTTTTGGGATATTTGTGTGATGGCCTGTATAAAGGGGACATTTAGTTAGTATCCATTTTATTTATATGGAAGATTATAACATTTCATGATAATTGTAGCTAATTTTAAATCACCAAAAAACACATGCCAATGTTAGCACGATTTTCTCCTAATTTCATGTATAGGTTATAACTTCCTAACTTGTTGGGCAAGTAATATCTCCTAACTTGTTGGGCAAGTTATAACTTCTTTACTTGGGAGATAAGTTAGCTAAGATATTTTGGAATATCTAACTACCTTTTGAACCCTATTAAAAGGCTTCAGGGATTATAAGGGAAAAGGGGACACTACTTGCTCTCACTTGGAGTCACACAATTGGGGTTTCACACTTTGGATCTTGGAGGAGCATTTGTAAAGAAGAAATTGTGAAAGATTGCTTGTAAGATGATTTGCTAAAGAGAACATTTCAACCTCTTTGTTATAATCCTATGAGTTATGCTTATTGTTTTTTATTTTTTTTAAATTGTTTAGCTAGTGGTTTAGATAGTATCATGCTTGGCAAGTAATTTTGGGATTTTTAGATTGCTCTTATTGTTCTTGTTGCATGATAGAAAATTTCTATTAAAATTTTTCCATAGAAGAGCTTGTGTTTGAAAGCCTTAAGAGCATTTTAGTAGTAAATTTCATTATTGTGAAATGTATAAGAACTGTTGTTGAGATTGTTGTAAGAGAGCCTCTACATGTAGTCAAGCCGTTGAACGATTCAATAGTCAAGACGGTTCAGAAAATATTTGGTATTTTGATAGGACCAGANGAATCTTGCTCTATTTCTAGTTTTCTTGTGGAACTATCTCTTTCTCTGGGGAAAATTAGAAATAGATTCGTAGAGTTGTGCTCAAATTTTTTTGCAAAATTTTATTTGTTACAAGTAGGTATTATAAGGACTGCATAAACTAAGAAATTGAATAAAATAGGAATTCTCAACAACTCACAGTACTTTGCAAAGTTGGCTGAATCTCTTTAAGATAAGTCATTTGTAGTTTTACACACAATCCAATCATTTCATTTTTCACAACCACACACCACAATAGCACATATACATACTCACATTAACTACTGAGTCTATTTGGAGGTATCTAGGCCTTGGTGTTGCCAGAGACCAGCAAGCACCTAAATCCTATTCAAGGACGCTCGTTGGCGGTCGTGTCCCAAACAGTCACCAACATTAAGGTCATGGTGCTTTTTGTTGTAGGCCTTGTGCAACTCGTTAGATGATAGGACCACCATCAATTTTTGTCTAGCAAGTTGAGATTCATTAATCTTTCTTTTTGTGCTAGACTCAAGTCAAGGTCAAGGTCATAGGCTGTTGAAAGTGCACAAAGCTTAGATTGAATAGGAAGTATTGGTAATTTTCTATACACTAGCTCATAAGGAGAATAGCCTATAGGAAGTTTCCATGTTGAGTGGTAAGCCCAAAGGGCATCATTGAGTTTTGTGCTCCAGTATTTTCTATATTTGCTGATAGTTCTTGTTAGAATCTTTGTGATTTCCCTATTGGTAACATTAGCTTGACCATTGGCTTGGGGCTGATACAGTGTTGTGAGTTTATGTTCAAGCCCCAAGCATTGCATGAGCTTCTAAAAGGTATTTCTTGTAAAGTGAGTTTCATTATCAAAAATTAATGCACATGGCACACCAAACCTATTTACAAAATTTTGTTGTATAAACTAAGTAGTAGTAGAATATGTACAGTCAGTGAAAATTGCTACTTTTGATCATTTCGTACAATAGTTAACAATGACTATGATGTATGCCTTTTCATTTGACATGGGCATGATGGGACCCATGAAATCAATGCCCCAGATGTCAAAGGATTACAATGGTTAAATCCATTGTTGAAGTCACTCTATCTGAGTAGTCATTCCACCATCTTGTTGGCATTATTCACAAGAGTGGACATATTGTTGAGCATCCCTAAAGATTGTTGGCCAATGGCATCCTACCATCAGGATTTTAATGGTCATGTGTCTTCCAGCATAGTGGCCCTCATAAGGACCTTTAGGAGCATCTTGAAGAATGTGCAGTTGATCAAATTTAGGGACACACCATCAAACTAGGCCATTGGCTCACACCTTGTAGGAGGTATCTGTTGGTCTCCATGAAGCATTTTACCTAGCAAAGAAACTATTGTTTCTTCCAATGGTCCAATCCTTGTGGCATCTCTTAAGTGAGAAGATAGGTAAGAATGCCATCATACCATTTAGGCTCATTGGGAAATTGTTTAGTTATAGCTATAGCAACTTAGGAAACATATCAAATGGTGGGTTTTCCTCCTCTTTGTTGTTCCATCGTAACTGAGGCAAGTGATTAGCAATCACATTCTTAATGTCCTTTCAATCTACCATTGTAAGATCAAATTCTTGTAAGATCAATAGCCACGATATGACACAAGGGCTCATAATTGGCTTATTCATCAGGAAGCAGATGGAACTATGATCTATATGCACAAATACTTTGTATCCAAGCACATAATGCCTAAACTTTTCTAGAGTAAACACCATCACCATCAATTCTTTTTCTATGGCGGTGTAGTTTAATTATGCATCCACAATGCTTTGACTAGCACAATGGATGTAATATGGATATTTCTTGTCATCCATCTACATAAGCACAACTCCTAAGGTATAATTTGATATATCTATCATAACATGAAATGGTTTAGACCAATCGGGTGCTTGTAGAATTGGAGTTTCTACAAGTTTCTCTTTCATCATTAGAGAGTTAGTGATGAACTTGCTCTAGTTCATCAATGCCTATGACATATGCACATGTCAAGCTCTTAGTTTGTTCCATGCAAAGTTTGTTACTCTCAAAATCAATGGTCAACCAGTGGATGCCCTCCTATTTTGTGGCTGCTACATATAGACACCTTTGAATTTCTACTTCTGGTGCATAGTATTTGCATGTAGATATGGATGCTTGTTTCACTGCCTAAAGTTTCTACACACAATTGCACCCTATATCACTGTACGCGATGCATGGAGCTCACTTCTTCTTGATCTTTCTAAATGCATTTTCTTTGGATATTTCCAGGGAAAGATATTTGATGTCCATTCTTACATCAATGGTGCTTAGCCATGCCCTTCCCATGATGATTGGAAAGTTTCCTTTGTAGTTCTTCACTTTGATCACTAGGAAATCAACAGGATAAGACCACCCACAAATAGTGGTTACAATGTCTTCTACCAGTCCCAATGGAATAGTGATGAACTAATCTGCCAATTCTAATTTGATATTGCTCTTCTTGAGAGGTTGTAGGTTCCATGCAATATACATCTCATGAGAGATCATGTTGACACCAAAACCAGAATCAAGAAGAGCTTTGCACAGTTCATTCCTAGCAATCTACAAATAAACGAGAGGACTTCCAAGATCAGCTAATTTCCTAGGAAGGTTTCTAGTATGGATCCAATTAGATAAAACATGAGTAAGCATCATAGTATGGATCTTGGATGATGTTTGGTTTCAAGGAAACTCGAAGGAAGTTGATATCAAGAAAGATGAAGGAATAGGATTATCAACCATAGGTGTAATTAAGGGCTTGGGTGAATTGCATAGTTGGAAGAAAGGTCTTTTCTTTAATTGAGTATCCAAACCACTTAGTTGATGAACTAGTTATAGATTAACAACCCTAGTAGCATTGCATTGTTGTAGTTGAGCTAGGAGTTCATCCTTCCTAGGTGGACTAGGTGGTAGCCATGCTAAGGGAGGACAAAGATATGCAGGAATAGGAGGAGGATAAGGATAAAAGGTGGTATCCCTTCTTGCATGTGGAGAATGACTTCGATGATAATTAAAAGGATGGTAGTAAGATTGGAAAGTAGAAACATGACTAGAGAAGTCACGTGGAGATAGGGATTTCTAAACATAATACCCATATGAATCAAGTTATCTGCAAGGGTATTGTTGCCTTCGTGGTACTAGTGCCCATGACTATGGTTACTACCACTATTGATACTACTCATTTAGTTGTGGTGGAGTTCCACTTGGATGATACTATTGTTGCTATTTCAACTGTCTAGAATTTCCTTAAGGATAAGGCAATCTTCTAGGTGTTTTCCTTTATGTGAGTCATGGATTCAACGCATACACCCCAGACTCCTATAAGTGTGACACTATGAGGCAACATCCCTTAGGATGTTCATACTAGCAGACATTACATCCACCATCATCATCTGATTCACTTCCTGCAACTTCTTCTATTGTAGTAATCTTACCCTTACCTCTTTAATAGGCACACTAAACTTACTTACACCTCCTATGCTCACGATCAGTACCTTATTCTTTGGACTCTTTGACAATTTTTAGGATAGCTTGAATCTGCTATCCATGGAGTCCCATAACTAATCAACCTTGGTCATAATTTCATATTAAAATTTTTGAAGTGAAAAGGCTTTCCTATTTACTACCTCATCAAGTGTTGATTATTCCTCACTATCACAAAATCGAACCTCCCTCTTGCAAATGGAAGGATTGTGATTACACTCTTCTATACTTTCTCATTTTCTTAATTCACCTTCCTTTTTAGATACTTTCTTAATCAATCTTTTGATCTGATCAATGCTTAATTTTGATATTCGTCCCAAAGGCATAAACACCAAGGGTTCTCCTCATTTCAAATGAAAACCTATCTACAATATGGCAAAGTTGATCTAGTTGAGAATAACCATGGCCAAGACATCTATGCATTAAGGAATAGTATCGAACGATGATGGCATCCAAGGATTTGTGTGTTCCTTGTTTTCATCCTTGGATCTCCCTTCTTAAGTTGGACACTCTAGAGTATG
The DNA here is from genome assembly GCA_015680685.1 of Gnetum montanum. Lineage (NCBI taxonomy): Eukaryota > Viridiplantae > Streptophyta > Gnetopsida > Gnetales > Gnetaceae > Gnetum > Gnetum montanum. The sequence goes on along the minus strand of MNCI01034157.1, from coordinate 29,921 downwards.
TTTAATATTTGTTATTAAATAATTCAAGCATCGTACTTCATTGTCTAATAGATTTTGATTCTAAGGACTTATATCAATTTTCTGCTTCTTTAACGAATGCCCTTGGAAACAACTTAAATTTTTTCCACTCATTCTCTATATTTTGTAAGATACATGCATCTTGAAAATCTTGGAGATGGTTCTACAAATTTAAGTTATATCCCCCTTCAAACCAAGGCATATTGTTCATGTCTAGCCTCTTGATCTGACTATCCTTTGCATGCTTTGTTGGAATTTGTACTACCTCTGTGATGTTTAGCATACTTCAGGTAGTAAGCAAAGGCTCATTAAGGCCTTGATTTTGATGCCTCAAATGCCCTCTACTACCCCTTCATTCATGGTGTCACATCTCTCTTGAATGTCCATCTCAATGTTCTTAGCATGAAGTCTTTGGAGACCCCATCATATAAGCATTTGTTGGAGCATTGTAGGAATGGATTGATCAGGTGGCAACACAATGTTTTCCTCAATCTCATGCCACTATAGCTATTCATCTTGGTGTATACGTGAAATTTGGTACATACTCATCAGGATGAGCATATACCACTCAGTATTATTAAGGCACCAGTGGATGTACCCTGTCAGACTTAGGTAGAGAATTTCTCTTGTGAGAAAAGGACATTTTATGTTAGAAAAATAAAAATGTAATGTGCTTCTAAATATTATTGTAGTAATCTTAAAATATGATATGACCCTAAGGTTTGTTCCAACAATTTGAATAATTTTCACTAAATCCTATATATTGCACGTAACTACTAAAAGGTCCCCAGCAATGGTACCAATGATGAGCAACAAGGTACCCCTACACCCAATCATATGAATCACAAGCATTCACATGCAATTTGGTTGAATTCTATAGATCTTAAGTTCTTAAGTACACTAGTTCATAGACATAAAATCTAATTGAAACAATTTTTTTCTTCTCAATTTCACTCATGAGGTACAAGTATATCGTTAAGTGTAATTGACGCATATGATTTTTATCATTTTGTATTTTATAAGTTTAATCACCTACAGTAAGAGTGAAAGGTAGAGTAATTTAAGATCTAATTCATCTACTACCTAACTAGCCTAACACAAGTACCCATTCCCACTTTCTAGACACATCTTGGACACGTACAGCACTACTGGGCTACCAAACATTAAGCATTTCTGGGTTACCAAGTGCTACACATATGCTCAAGGTGGTCATGCTTGTGTTCATTAACAACAAGAAATTAATTGCTTAATTAAAGTGTATTAAAGTCAAGTGCATGAATATTAAATATATTAAGGAAACATTAATCTATTCTTGGTGCTACAAGGATGATCAAAAGGGCTCATTTTTATTCTCATCACACTGTTGTGCTCAGGTACATCAGTGCTCGAATAAAGATCTATACACACTCAAACTCCTACTACAAGCACATAGAAAATATTCTAACTCTAGAGAAAACAAAATACAAGGGCTTCACTATCTATGACAAAAATTAATATCAAAACATGAGCCCAAGCACTATATTTATATGCCAACATATACCCCTATAATATCGGATATTTGACATCATGTCTTGGTATTCGATATCGGGTATCTACTATTAACACGTCAATATTGAATATCTGATATCAAAGCTAGATAAAACATGATTCATAAATTCATATGCTGCAATTTTTCTTTGTCTAGCTACTCATATTTTCAGCATGCACTTAAACCCCATGTCACTATATGTGATACATTGAACTCTCTTCTTCTCCAAAATTTCATGTTTATTTTCCTTAGAGATTTCCAAGGAAAGGTACCTAATTTCCAGCTTGCCATCACTAGGGCTTAGCCAAGTTCTTTACATGATGATGAGAAATTCTTCCTTGTAGTTGTCTGCATGAATTATCAAAAAATCAATAGGATATGATTAATCACTGATGACGGTCATAATGTCCTTCACCAATTCCAAAAGAACATGTAATGATAGAAAAATTTAGGTGTTGGAAATTGAAGATTCATATGCAAAATTGTTTGACCTCAAGATCCATGAGCCTAAAGGATTTGAGACATATTTAGATGATCTTATCAATCACCTAAGGACTTAACAGTTTGTTACTAATTTAAGGGAAATGATGTAAATGAGCAATATGTGCATAAACAATGAATTTAGCTTTGGATCTATATGAAAACCAAGCATTGACAATAGAAAATAAGAAGATATGATCAAAAATAATGTAAATTTGTATTAATTATGAAAAAATATAGGTTTAGAAGATACAAACCTATGAGCCTCTATGGCTTTCAAAGTATAGAACTACAAGGGTTCTAGAAATCCATTTGAAATTGCTATTAGAAAATCTAGTGCGTAGGTGGGTAGGGTGTGTTCCGCTACCATCCTAGATTTGTCTTACTTGCTAGATATATGTCAAAATTAAGACTAAAATAGGTTCTCAATGCTCTTGGTGATTAGCACCAAAGAGAAATGGCTATGTGCTCTCGAAGCTTTAAATCTCAAAAAGTTCAAAGCTCTAAAAAATCTCCAAAGTCTCAAAGTCTAAAAGTCTTCACAACAAGATCTTAAAAATGGTGCTAATTCTTGCCTATATAGGCCATGACTTTTTTTTTCATGTTGAATTTGTTTTGGAAAGTTTCCCAGTAGCATACATTGTGTTTTTGAAATTTACACTAGCCAAAAAATGTAGCATTTTTACATTATGCACTGGCAAGAAAATGCAACGCTATCACATAATTTACACTAGAACTAGCAACATTTTTTACATCATGAGCTCAGTTTATGCTAGTCTAGCATAATCCATATCATTTCTCATACTTTAGGTTATGAATTACACTTTAGACTAAGAGAATGCTTTAGGATTTCAATGAAACAGGATTACAAGGTAGATTTTTGAGACAAAATCAAGGCATCTCTTTTGCTCTTGAATTCAATTAGATTTACATTTAGAATTTACATGAAAGAGGGCTTAAGTTTTTGCCCCTTGGCCACTAGGCTTTCTTCTTTACAATTGAATTTTTCTTTGAGATGTTTCAGAATAGTGATGGATTAGTCTATAAGCTCCAACTGAATGTTGCACTTCTTCAGTGGTGATAGGTTTCATTCTTTGTACATTCCTTAACAGATCAAATTAACTTCGAAACCTAATTTTAGTAGAGCCTTGCACAATTCATTCCTAGTTATCTAAAAATATATTAAGGGACTTTCCATTTCAGTTTACTTTCTAGAAATATTTCTTATTTTTATCTAGTCTATAACTACATGAGACAATAAGATAGTTTGCACTTATAAGAACTTTGATTTTAAGGCATCTTATTAGATGTTTGAGAGGTAGCTAGTGTGGGGTTCATAGTCATGAAAGCCTGTAGATGGCTAAATTAACTAGTCAACATGAATGTTAAGTGCTTTTGAGGTTTGTGTTTGGAACCACTTAAGTTACCATCCATCTACAAGTTTACTACTTTTACAATATTTCACTATTTTGGCTATGAAGGGATGTCTCCTTGCATAGGAGGAGTTTATGGCAAAATATTTGGATCATGTATATGACAATGATGGTAAGGAAAAGGAGTGTAAGTGGGAGGAGACATAGTACATAAAGTAGTAGGTCTAAGGTACTTGGAAGGATAATAATGATGAGCATAAACATATGTGATAGAGCCACTAAGGGATACAAGCTATTAGATATAGTACAGGTATAGATCAGGTTGCTTGTAATGGAATTACTACCTTGATGGTACTATCCCCTACAAATATGAATTTTTCTAGTACTAATAATACTATTGAGATTGCAACAAAGCCCTACTTGGGTAATAGTATTGTTGATGATAGGGTTGTCAATAGTTACCTTGAGGATAAGAAAACCTTCTAGGGATCTGTTCCTTGCTAAACTTTGGATTTCAAGCATAAATTCTAGACTCCTAGAAATGTGATATTACTAGGAAACAATCATTTGGATGTTTCTATTAAGGCATTTCATAATCATCATCATCTTATTCAAAGTCTATAACCTCCTCTACTATAATTACTTTTTCTTTTTGTTGATATTAGCACTTACCTATAACTTTCTTCTTTCTCTTTTTTTATCTCTAATTCTTTCTTCTTCTACTTCTTTCTCCATAATCTTAAGTGCTCTTTAGAATTTTTCATCTATAAACTCTTGTATTTTATCATCCTTTGCTGAAATTTTAGTAACTAATTTTTTTATAGGTAAGGTTTTACTCTATACAACTTTCTCCAATGCTACTTCCTCATCTACCTTATAAATATGGACCTCTTTCTTATAGATAGAGGGGTTTCTATTATACTCCTCTAAACTATCTATATTTTTAATTTTTTCTTCCACTTTTGCCACTTAATCAATAATCCTTTGGATCTAATGGACTCTCACTTCAAACAATATCTCTTGAGCATAAACCTCAAGAGTCTCTCTTTTCTTGTTCTGATGTCAATATATGATATGATGTAGTTGTTTCCTTTAAGAGACGTCATGGCCTAAGCATCAATGAAGTATAGAATAGTGCCTACCTAAGGCTGCATCAAGGGATTCATGATTGTCATGTTTTCATCCCTGGATATACTTCCTCAAGTTGGACATTTGGTAGTACATTTGATATTTATCATTAAATAGCTCTAACATTGTAGTCCATCTTCTAATAGATTCTAGCTTTAGAAACCAATACCAACATTCAAATTCTTTAATGAGTATCCTTGAAAAAAATTTTAGTTTTTACCATTTGTTCTTAGTATTCTATAAGGTACATGCATCATGGAATGCTTGAAAGTAATGTTGTGGGTTTACATTGTAGCCTTCCTCGAATTTAGAGACATTGTTCATATATAGTTGTCAACTTTGGCTATTTCTCTAATGCTTGATAGAAATGTATATTACCTTTTGATGTTGTTCATACTCATTGTAGCAAGCAATGGTTCATCATGATTCTCATGGTCACTATCATGATCATGTCTTCTATGGTGTTGCCTACTATGGCTTCATTTATTTCAATGTCCATCTTCTTCTTCTCATCTATATTCTCATTAGCTATCTCTAAATAATTTCTTCTATCATCTCCACCATGTCTATAATCAGTATCCCTCCTATCTTGATCATGTTTATCCTTATTAAATCTTGATTATGAAGATAAAAAAACTAAGATAGTTATGATATCTTTCTCTTCTTCAATGACCCCTTTGATGTTCTCTTAATTGCTTATTGAAGAACCTTGACCTTGAGACCTTCCTTGTATTAAGTCATATTCTATGCTTTCCTTGGTTTCTTGTTAAGACTAAATGTAGCCATGAATGATCTCTATCTTATGTACTAAGGGGTGAAGTATTTTGATAATGGGATCTACTAGATTAATAATTAGTGTCCTTCTTTGACTATGATGTTAGTTGAATGGTAGTTTATTTTTCCTTAGAGGCTTCATGACATACCTCCATGAATGGATTTTTACATAGTTGAAATTTAGTAGGCTAGTAAGACCTAGATATCTCATCAACTACCTTGTAATCTACTACTACTCCTTCAAGTTCCAACTTCATCAATATCACCATAAGCCTTGATGACACTAAATGGTCAAGTGAAAACATAATGTTTTTCTCCAGATTTCTCCATCACAGCTATTCATTTTTATGAAGAAGGAAAGAGAAATCTAGATGATATGTGATGAGTGGTAAGGCACCCCTACACTCAACCATATGAAACGAGCATAGCACACGCAATTCGGTCAAACTCCACAGACTAAATGCCTAAATGCCCCATGGAACACTTGGGGTTAATCATTCATTATCTTCCCAGACTTACTTGTTGTTGTCATGGTGTATGGTTAAGTAAGTCCGAGGTATATGATTTCTATGGTCTTTTCTGGTTTTTCTCCTATGCTATGAGGTGAAGGGTTGAGAAAGCTAACTAACTCTAACTAAGGACCTAAGTCTAAATTAACTAGCATCAGCATCCATTCCCACTTACCGTACACACCCTGAACTATGCAACTGTGGCTACCAAACACTAATCGTTACTGGGATCACCAGACGTAACACATGTGCTCGAAGTGGTCGTACTGAGGCACTTAACTAGCCTAAATGTGATGAGCAGCCGATTCCTTGACTAGCCATACACACCCATAGATGCTCGTAATCAAGTCGTACTCATCCTGTATTCTAGGAGTTGAGGATGAGAGAGACTAATTGCGATGAGTAGCCGATTCCCTGGTTAGCCGTACACATTCATCAATGCTCGTAACCAAGTTGTACTCATGCCACGCTAATGCATGCAATAAATAATAGGTAAGAAATAACAATTAATAAATCCTATTCCATGCACTGCAAGGTTTATCCACAAAGCTCATCTTTATTGTCGTACACAACTTGCATTCAGGTACAAAGCTGCTCGAATAAAGATCCGTTCACTTGGGGACTCCTACTATGGGCACATGGAAAATATTCTATCTCTAGAGTGATCAATCTACCAAAGTTTTCCTACTTTAAGCCTAGGATAAGAAATGAGGGGAGTGCCACCTCTTATTTATAGATTTGATGGCGGACAGCGATATCGTGTACATGATATCGCATGGGACGACGTGATATCGCAACATCGCATCTCATCAATATGGATCCAGATGCATGTAGACTATTTTTACTTGTTATGTCATCTCGTCTCAATTCTTAGTGATTCTATCATGTATCCGTGCTAAATCATCAAAAGGTAAAAACTCTATCATATGAGAAGAATATATTCTATGGCTTATAAGTATGAATTTGCATAAAATATTATTATTTTCTAATGATTAATTACTTTATACTTGAACAACTATTCTTGAATAATTTCTTCGAATTCCATGAACTAAGACTAATTTAAATACCTTAAATAGCTAAGTCACTAGTTATTGTTTTTTCAATTACACTTATGTGGAATTAATTTGTATGATTAAGTGTGATTGAGGTACATGATTAAAATATTAAAATTCTAACTAATTAACCTAAGTATGAGAAAGAAATATAGTCTAGTCTAAAGGTAATAAGTGTCTATTCCCAGTTTATTGTACATGTTTTAAACTCATGTACTCTCTACTGGGATTGCCAAGCATTATGCTACTAGGCTAAAGAAGTGATAGTGCTACAAGGGTTACTAATTGAATATTTTTTTATGCTCAAAATGGGTCACGCTCATTCTGCCAATGGCTAATATGCATAGAAATATAAACATTAAGGTAAGTTGCATTGGAAGTAAATTCCACTAAAAGTTATTTCTATTCTAAGTTAAAGTACTGCAATGAATGAGAATCAATCTCAATCTTATTGTCATCCATGAATTGTATCCAAGTATAATCAACTTAAATACAATATCATACAACTAACTTAAATTCATGTTGCAAGGACTCATTAATTGTTTACTTGGATTACAAAAATAAAATGTAAGATTTATCTAAATAAATAACAAATTGTGCTCTAGATACCTATATAGATACTTATTAGCTTTGCATTAACACATCAGCATTGATGAAGAAAGACATACATCATTACGAATATATTGATGCTGATGTATCAATGCAACTAACTAAATTAACTTTTATTAATCACAAACTATACTCTATCTTTTTTTAATTCTATCACTAATATAATGTTCAAATTATCTTATGTTAATGGAATCTTAATTGCTACTATCACCTTGTCTACAATCATTAGATTGGTAGATTAAGAGCTCAATCATGTGTATCTTCTCTGCAAAGAGCCAGTGAAGATAAATAATGCACTAAACACCTTTGTCAATGTGTTCACCACTTCTTCCATGGGTTTCATGTTTAAGGAGGATAGCACCTTTCAAAGAAAGTATTATATCTCCTTTACCTCTGATATAATTCTTTCTACTCCCTCTTCTTTTTGTATTGTTATGATTTTTTGTACCATCGCCCATACTTCTTTCTCTAATTCGAGTTACTTAGCATAAGCATGAAGAATAGTGCATCCAACATATGTGCATGCCACAAAGATGCTTCTTCTTAGTGGCATCCATTACTCCATCATACCATGAACAAAAAAAGCAATAATGGAAAGAAGATATGTTAATAGAAGAAGAGAAAGAAAAGATGTTTTACTACAGATCACTCTACCAAAGTTATTCTCTACATTTCTAAATAAAGCAAAATGGATACAAGAATGAAAGTAAGATAAGAATCATTGTAGCTAAAAATGAAAGCACCTACCAATACTTGAACATGTAAATATCTACAATTTTAGTAACCTTTACCCTCCACGTTTGGTAGTGCAAGGCATTCACCTACTCAATGCATATATCTAAATAATTAACTTGACTTAATTTGATGTAAGCTATGATGTCATTATAGAGGTTTAACACCTCCAAATTAGTCTAGGAATGATGCCAAATAATTTCATGTCTCTTTAAAAATTGGATGTCTTTTGCACTATTCAAGATCCCACTGATGAAATTGATAAAATAAGTAAACTTCATGGCATTGGTATGTGCCAAAGATATATAATAAAAAAATCAAGTTTCAAAGAATAACTTTCATATGTGTAGTGATATTCATCATTAGAAAATAAAGCATTCAACCCTTCATGTTAAGACACATGTTTTACATTCTACCCTTTAAGTCAACTATGAACTCAATGGGAGCTTTTGTTAATTTTATCATTATTAAGACATTTAGCTCATATCACATTAATGATATTTTTATTCCTACACACTAACCTATCCATTATCTTTGTAGTGACAAGTTAATAGCACAAGACAACACATGTTCTATGCAAAGAGTTAGTGATGCTAAAAAATGCATTGAAGACCTTGGTTAATTAATCCACTACTTCCTCCATAGGCTTTACTTTTAAAGAGAATAACATCATACAAAGCAATCTCAGTGTCTCATTCACCTTATGTTTATATAGTTATTTCTACTTCTTCTCCTCTTCATGCTACTATGGCTACTCTTCCATCATCAATTTTTTATCCTCTTATTCACATTACTATGGCATGAATATGAATTATAGTACATCTAACAAATTCTCATTTCCAAAAAGCTACTTCTTCATAGTAGTGTCCTTTACTCCATCATACTAAGAATTGAATAATAGATACTAGGAAGAAGAGATGTTAACAGAAGAAGATAAAAAAAAGATGCCTTACTCAAGAGCACTATGCTATAATAATTTTATTCATTGATACATAGATCAAAATTATTTATCTCTCATCTCTACATTGATGGATCAAGAGCATCAGCATATGCACATTCTCAACAAAGAGTTTATGATGCTAAATGACATACTAAACATCTTGGTTAGTGCATCCACTACTTCTTCCATGGGCTACAAGAACAACATTCTTCAAAGAAAGCCAAGTGCCTTTATTACATATTTCTTATATGATTCTTTATACTAATCATCTTTACACTACTATGGCTACTCTACAATCATTGGCTCTCCCTTCTATTTTCATCATTGTGGCATAAGCATGAAATATAGCACAACTAGTAAATATGAATGGACAATAATCTACTTCTTTATAATAATATCCATTGCTCCATCATGCTAAGAATAGAATAAGAAGTTTTGGGAAGTAGAAATGTTGATAAAAGAAGAGCAAGAAAAGACGATCTACTTCAAAGTGCTCTACCCAAGCCAATTTCTACATTGATACATGAAACAAAATGCCTAGAGATATGAAAGTAAATGAAGAATCACTACATCTAGAAATGAGAGCATCTATCATGACTTAAATAGGTAAGTATCTACTATTCTAGTATCCTTTATCCTCCACCTCTAGTAGTATAACACACTCATTTGCTCAATGACTATATTTTACTAATTAACTTGAGTCAATCTAATGCAAGCTCCATGATGTTGTAGAGATTGAATACCACCAAATTACTCTAAAGATGATCTCAAAGAACATTGTATCTATTCAAGATTTGGATATTTTTTAGAGTATCCATAATTTCATTAATGAAATTATAAAATAGGTAAATTCCATGGCATTACTAAGTGCCACAAATGTCTCATAGGTGATTAAATTTTGAAGCATTATTTTTATATGCATAATGATGATCATCATTGACAAATAAGAGATTCAAACCTCTGCATCAAAATGTACGATATGTACATTGTTCTCTAGGGTTACCATGAAGTGGATGTTAAATTTCATCAATTTTTTTACTAATAGAATGTTAAGCTCATCTCACATTAGAGGAATTTAAATTACAACTACCACCTTATCTACCATCACTATATCAATGGATCAAAAGCATTAGATCATGTATGTTTTCCACAGAGAGCCAAAGATGCTAAATGACATACTAAACACCTTGGTCAATTCATCCATTTCTACTACTATGGGCTTCACTTTTAAGAAGGACATCATCCACCAAAGCAAGTCCAATATTTCCTTCACCTCTTCATTAGATAATTATTTTGTTTTTCCATCTCTTCATGATATTATGGCTCCTCTATCATCAATAATTCTTCTACCTCCTATTCATAAAATTTTTACAAAAGCATGAAGTATAGCACATCAAGCAATTGCACATGACCAAGAAGTTGCTTCTTTATAGCAACATCCATTGCTTCATCATGATAAAAATAGAAGAATAAATGTTGAAAATAAGAGATGTTAACAGAAAAAAATAAGAAAAGATGTTTGATGAGCTAGGAAAAATTTGGTGCTGGATACCTTTAAAATTTATTTTCTTTTTTTAATTCATTGTAGATATTATCACCTCGTTTGTGACTAACCCGCGAGTTGTATCCGGTGGAGGAGTAGTTAAAAAGTCAAATAAATCATCAAGACAATAAATAGTTAGAATTGAATCCAGTCAAATTCCATACTCATGTCTGTCACTCATAAGAAAAATTATAAACCTTTATCTTAACTTCTAATCATAAGTTCAAGAATAAGGATTTATAATTAAATCAAATTAAAATTATAAATAATAATTGCATATTACAAAGGAGGCTCACCTAAATTGCAATCCTATCTTGTTGTCTCTACAATGTAGCAAATTGATTGTGAATTACAAGAATTTCCACAAGGCTCAAAAAATCCTCAATAAAAATCTTAAGACCAATTCATTCCAATGTGATATGGAATTTACGAGTATCAACTCCTTCTTCATGTTTTCTCAAAAGAAATAAATTTTATTTTGATGTTTTTATAGAATCCCCTTTTATTGGTGCCTAATGAATGCCTTATTTATACTATAACAAGGTTTAAAAATAAATATTATAATAACATAGGGGTATTGCAAAACCCAATACCGATCCGTTAAAATTAGTACTATTGCTAATCTTGGCTTTCTAATGTTTTAAATTAATATGGATTCTCAAGGAAGCGGCAAAAGAGCCATATGTGATGCTCCACGCATTCATCCAAGAAGAAGGTTTGATTTGAGCTGATGGAGAATCTGGCAGAAAAGCATGCATAATAGCATCAATTGGCGTATGCTTTGTCTAATTCCCTTATCATTTGCAAAATTCTCTACCACGGCCTTTGCTGGCGCCTTATCCTCATAATAAATGGATACAAAAGAGTGTGATACCAATCCATTATTTTTGGTGTAGGTGCCAAATCTAGTGTTCTTGTTATCATAAATTTTCCAGAAATAGTGTGAGAGAATTTGCAAAAATGAAGAAAATAACTTAGACAGCTCAGAACCAGCAAAATTCCAAGAACATCATCATTGTCATTATTATCCGACGATGGCGACGATGGCAAGTTCAAATAGCAACAACCTTGCGCTTTTCTTGATTCTCGGATTGCCACCGTATATAATATATATATATATAATATTTAAGAATATATCATATTCACCTATAATAATATATAATTATATAATATTTATATATATAAAGTTATATTTATGAATATATAATGTATACATGTAATTATAATCTCATTAATATATAATAATACATTGTACTAGTTAAACTAAAATTAAAATAAACTAAACCACACCAATTAACTAATCATAAAATAATAATAAACTAATATTTATAACTTACATAAACAAATAAAATAATCATTAAATAAACAATTAACTATATGAAATATAGAATGAAATTAATTAAAATGAATAATTTTGACAAAAATACTTATTAAAATTGAATAAATTTTTTGGGTTCAACAATGTTATACTTTAGAATGCATGAAAGCCAAAGGAAAATTATCTCATCAACAAGCAATCAAGATATAAGCATGTATCATTCTATTAACTTTTACCCTCCATGTCTAGTGATAGAAAACATTCACCTACTCAATGACTATGGCTAAATAATCAACTTAAGTCAATTTAATGCAAGCATCCATGTCATTAAAAAGGTTGAATATCTATAGATTACCTTATATATGATGTCAAATAATGTTTCATCTTTTCAAAAGTTAGACAATGATGAAATTGATAAAATGATTAAACTCAATACCACTGCCAGATGCCATGAATGTCTTGTAGGATATCAAATTTTGAAGCATAACTTCACATCATCAAAAAATAAATGTTCAACCCTTTGCACCAAAATGCATGTTCTATACGTTACCCTCTAGGAAGACTACAAACTAAACATTATATTTTCCTAGTTTTTTCACCAACAAAATGTCAAACTTATCTCAAATTAATATTGTTACCTTGTTTGTTGTCACTATATCAACAAATTGAGATTTTGAGTATATGCATATTCTTTTCAAAGAACCAACAATGCTAAAACATGTACTAAATACTTTATTTAATATGTCCACTATTTCTTCCATTAGCTTCAATTTTAAGTATGATGGCACCCTTAAGAGCAAGCCTAGTGTATTTTTCACATTGTCTTTACATATTTTTTTCTCCTCCACCTTCTCTTCATGTTGTTGTAACTACTATATCATTACTAGTTCTTCTTCATCTTGTTCATATTGTTGTGGCACAAGAATGAAGTATAGTACATCTAGTACATGTACACAACTAGAAAGCTACTTCTTCATACCAACATTCATTACTTCATCATGAAGAAAACAAAAGAAGAAATTCTAAGAAGAATATATGTTAACAAAAAGCATCAATGGAGCAATCCAAACCATTTTGAATAACTAAAATCTATTGCAAATGCATTTAGCAACTTGTAGATAATCAAAAAAGAAGTGACAAATGATTAGTTAAAATGATAGACGAGGATGATGAAAAGAAAAAGACCAGATGAAAAAGGATAAGAGAAAAAAAGGAAAAAAATTGTAAAGAAAAGATTGATATATCAATGATTGTAATAATAGTAAACTATATTATTATAAATTATCTATGCTAAACTAGTTGATAATTGATGAGCAGCAAGTATACCCTATGCCCAACCATACAAATTACAAGTGTTTACATGAAATCCACTTGAATTTTGCATACCTTAAGTTCCTAAGTATGTTGGTTCTAGGGAGTAAAATCTAATCGTAACGATCATTGTCTTTCCAACTACACTTACGAAGCTTAGTTGTATGGTTAAGTGTAATTAGGGCACATGATTTCTATTATTTTATATTTTATTCACCTACGATTGATAACAAGTTCAAACTTAATTTATTAACCAATTTAATTAATCTAATTACTAATTAATAACTAACTATCCTAACATAAGCATTTGGTCCCACTTTCTATACACATCCTGAGCACATACAACATTGCTAGGTTATCAATTGTTATGCGCTGCTGGGATTACCAAGCGTTGTATGTTATGCTCGAAGCGCTTGTACTTATGTATTTAATCTATTTATCTTAATTAGTTAATTAATTAAAGTATTACATATGTTAATTAATTGTGTAATTAAAGAAAATAGTACATGCATAAATAAATCATTAATCTATTCCAAGCGCTGCAAAGATTGACCAAAAGGCTTATCTTTATTGTCGTTCACACTAGTATGCTTAGGTACATCAATGCTTAAATAAAGATCTATACACTCTCTAACTCTTGCTGTGAGCACTCAGAAAAACATTCCAACTCTCAAATGACAAAACTATAAGAGCTTTGCTACAATTATGACAAGACCTCCCATAAACACGGTAAGTGAGCATGTATTTATAGACTTTATTATGGAGTTATGTCAATGCAACCTCATAAATGCAAAAAATGCTACATTGATGCAGCCTCATTGATTGGGCAACAACACATCGACGAGGCTACATCAATAGGGACTCATCAATGGGGGCCCATCAATGTGACACTGTGACACTTCATCATACCCTCACAACTAAATGACAACTCATCCTCAAGTTCCCTTACAAAATTAGAAAGCTATGGGATTATTGACTAACATTTAACATAACAAAACTAAGTGCTTATCTCTACAAATCAACATCATTACAAAATTTTTGGTGTGCATGACACAACATTAAACACCATGATATGACTACTTTAAACTAGACAGCACATCCTCTAATGGCATGAAGATGGTTGAGAAGATCAAACAATGTCAGGCAGTGGAAGTTCCTAAGGTTCTAAAGGATGTTCATCATCTTTGAGAATGCATTGTGGTTGAAGAGGTTGTGGTTGTCTTGTTGTGGCTACTACCTATGGTGGAAGTTGAAAGGCATCTAGTAATGCCTTCATCTTCTCCTTCTTGCTCTGGGGATCATTCATAGCCCATGTGGCATTGCCAATGTGGGCTAGAATGGGGATATTGCACAAACATGGAATTACTAGGAATAGCTCCTTGATGTTGATGAACCAAGTAGCAAATTATTTGTGTTCAACATTGAATGTCCTAAATGCATTTTTTAGCTCCTAGTAGTCATTCATTCTTTTGGCCAGGCTCTTGGAAATGGATCTCCAATCGGTAGATTTTCCCTTTAGAACCTTGAGTTCAATGTTTACCTCTGCAAGCTTTTACTTGGTGTCCTTATGGTGCTTGAACTCGGCCTCATATAACAAGTATGAGCTAGCCACCTACTTTTCCAGTTTTGACCATGGCCATCCGATAGTCAACATAGCTAGGTTTGCATACTAGAGATTGGCAAGCTCCATATATTCAGTCGTCTCCTCTATTTGCAACTCCTTTAGGTGAATTTCTACTTTATTATATTAATCAATCCCATCAATGATGGGCTACCATAATTTGTGTCCTTGTTGGAGTTTCTAGAAGGTCTTGTTCGCCTTTGCCATCACTAGTTAAATGTGCTTCTCATTTACTTCCTTCTATAGGACAACCTAGTCTCTATAGTGATCTTTAACTCTCTAAAATTTGAGAGCCTCTAATTTTCAAAAAACTACTTCTATTTTAGTATTTTGGTGAAGGGCACATACATACTCCATGGAGAGGTTTCTATTCTTGACTACCAATCTCCTTAACTCTGTATATGCTCTAGCTAGTTGCTACTACTATTGATGAACAAAATTAGTTAATTATCATTTATATGCATCAATTTTTTACAGGAAATGATTTCTATAGTTAGCTAAACATTCACCAGGCAGGTCAGATCCAAGGCCTTCTAAATTTTATGCTAGGTGGCCTCTACCAAGGATTGGTAAAACACCACCTTCTCCATCACATCCTCAACCCCTTTTAACCTGGTGTGAAGTTGTTCAAGAGCTTCATCTCTTGTTAATGCTGGGTTGAGAAATGCAAGGTCAACAATGTGGGCTCTCAGTTTAGCAACTTCCATAGCCAAGAATTCATTTAGCTCCTTGGCTATTTCAAGTTTCCCTTCCAATATAATATTCTTGCCTCTTACCTCTAATAGCTCCAACTGGGTTGTAGTTGCATTATCTAGAAGATCAAAGAAATCCGAAAGTAGTTACCTAGTTCCTACCAGTCAATTCAGTAGTTGTTCATGTTTTGCTACACTTAGTCTATAGCTTATGGTCCCTGCAGACATCTACACATCTTTAAGTGTAGTAACATTTGGTATACACACTGTAGGCACATTGGATGTCTCAATGATTCTATTAGCAACCATCTCTGCTAATGTTTCTTGCCCTTGGTGCTGCATCACAAGTACTATTGCCCCCTTGCCCTCCTCCAAGCACACTAAAAATGTCACAACATTCCCAAAAATCTCTAAGAGTTGCTGCTATTCTAAGAGAGATACCATTACCTCTCTGGTACAAGAATTTGACCTTGTGGATGACTACATTTGTTGGACAAAGAAAATGGATCCACCTCCTCCCATCAAGCTGATTATTTAGGCCACTTCATTTAGGTGACTCATCGCAAGCTAATACATAGATAGGTCTCCATCACTTGTGCCTACCTATTTCTCTTGCTCACTCAAGAGCCATTCCTAGAACTCACACAACCATTGGGATGTTGCAGTGATGTCTGTCACTATTGTTTGAGTGGTAGGTGAAGGTGGTGGTTGCTACTCCTATTCTTGGATTGTTGTTGTAGAAGTTTTTTCCTTCATCATTTTCATCTGATTAGAAGTCATAGTGCATTGAACAACATCATTAGTGTAGCAAACTATTCCTCCCCTTCGACATAGTTTTTTGATGAGGCATGGGAAGGGGAGTGCCTTTCTTCCATGTTCATTCTCTTTGAACTGCTTTTCTATCTCTAGATAGATTAGCTGTGGAAGGTTGACTGGGAATCTTCCACTCAGAGTAATACATGCATGGGCAAAAAAGGCAGTGATCTTGCTAGGCTTCACCATGGATTTAGCTGAAAGGCCACAATCTTATAATAGATTCTTTCTAATAGTTTGAGCACACCGTACTTCCTATGATTAATACCATAGCACCATTGAATCCATTTCCTTTTTATGCTTGGATCCACCTACATTAGAATCTCAATGAGATTCTTCCTAGTTTTAGGCAACCCAAGTGCCTCTACAATGGCTTACATGCAATAGGACACTAAAATTTCCTTGATCTTAATCATTGAACTAGCCTATGTGTTGTTCCAAAATAGGAATGTCTCTCCCATATACCAATCTCTATTAGAAGTGATAATTGGCCACATGGGAGAGGTCTTTAGTTGGTCTTGTACCTCTTTAGATGCTTGGTCCAAGAAAGAGCCAAAGTTCAACTCTTTGAGCACTATTTTCTGGACCTCCCTTGATCTGATTTGGTTTAGGCAAGCTTTTGTCAAGGTCACCTCAAGGTTTGCTTGTTGGGCTAGTGCCTCATCCTAGTGGAAATGTTTTTTCTACCACCTATTCTAGAATCTAATGAATAGACTTCACTTCTAACTCTTTCCTAAAAGATCCTGTGGCATGGATTGTAATCAGTTCTTCTTAGGCCTGTTCTTAGCCCTAGCTCATTTTTTTTCATTTTTCCCTTAGTTGAGACAGTCCTCCTTCTTGTGTGTTTTTGCCTTTTGGTGTCATCTACGTCACAACACATCCATGGATTAGTAGATATAATGTGTAACTTAAAATATTTGGATACCTTATCTCGTTAATTAGTTAAACTTGGCTATGGTTGGACCATGGTAGATTGATTATTTTATTAATTAATTTTTTATTGTAAGTGTCATCGGAGCTCATTGGAAAGGTTTAACTCTCGTAATTTGATGTTTTATTATTAATCCCTTAGTTAAACCTTTGTGGGAGTTAGAAAAATGTCAAAAAAAACTTTCTATCAAAAACCACACATTTGTGGCCCCCATGACTAAGAGCTTACCTCTAAGAGATACAAGGTTGAAGAATGGAGTGATTCAAATAAATGTTTAGGAAATTATTGGATCTTGAAGGTTATGGACACTAAAAACCACAAAAACTCCTTGGGCATTTGAGATAAAATGTGAAAATTTCTAAAGGGATCATCCATATATATAGGATTTTTATGCTACATCGATGGGGCAGCATATATGAGGCTACATATATGCATCCACTGCATTGAAGAGGCCCTATTTACGAGGTCCGTAAACAAAATTTGAAAATTTCAAAAAATACAAGAAATTTTTTAATGAATTTGGGGTCTATGGAGTCCCCGAGAAGCCAAGAATATGAAAAAATCATTGAAGAGAATTTTTGAAGGCTCAAAAATTCAAAAATTTGATGGAGAATGTGTGAATTAAATAAAATACTAAAATGAGCACATGGTTGGATGTGGAAGATGGATGCATGAAAGATTCTAATTATAATAATGTCTAAGGATAAGGTGCTTAATGAACCCAACCAAGAGATATGCAAGTGGGTCCTTTCCATAGCAGGCACATGCCCAGTTTGCCCTTGCATAACCTTAACCTAAGGAGTCTTCTAGCCCCATAGATGATTAATGGTTTATGAAAGTTAAGGACCAAAACCTAGAAGATTCTACAAAAGAATTCAAGTACATTAGACAGAGACACAAAACAAAAATGTGGACACTCATAGAAAGGTGAGTTATGGGTAGCATGGATAGACAATGGAGAAGGTGGAATGAAGTTCCAAATTGAGGTCATAAGAAGTCCCTTGTGGATTTGTGTTTAAATGACCTGAGAAGATCCATCCACAATCCAAACCAAAATGAAGCACTTTCAATGACTTTGCATCACCACTCCAAGACTGATCCACTCCCTTAAGATACAAAAGTGCTTCCACATAACAATCATCATTCCTTAAAGAGAAGAAAAGAGAAGTAGGAAGTGAGAGAGGGCCTCATTTAGAGGGGACCTTCAAGCATGGGTAACATGTCTTTCTATTCACATAACCAGTGCTTGTAGCCCATTTATTTGTCTAAGGGGTGTGCTTTGAATTTTCACCATTTTTTATTATTATATTTTTACCTTTATTTTTTTTTTATTTTTTTTATCGAAATCACACCATGCAAAGACTTATTCAACTTCTTGTTTATGGTTAACACAAAATGGTAAGAAATCCATGAAAACACTCATGCACCCAAGTAGAAGAGTACAAAGAGTATTGAGTCCCCTTGAAGTCACACCCTCTACAAACCTTTGAATCCTTTCTAATTCTAGAAACCACCAAGGTCACAAATTTATTAAAGGTTCATTTAATGAAAGGGACCTCATATTTCCAAAATGAGGAAAACCATAGATTTTGCTGAATGGGTGGATGTCGTGGACTCACTGCTTATTTCATGAAAAATAAACCATGCCTTAGTCATTGGTACAAAAATTCAAACATAGAAACCAAACATTAGTAAACAAAAACATTAAGTGTAAACTACCATTAGTNGCTACAACACCATTGTGTCCTATTGACATAAAGCATGTTTATTAATAGAAATTAGAAAATCACACTAAAATAAAGTAAAATATATAAGAAAGTGTTAAATATTCAAGAAAAATTTAAATCTACTAACAATGGTTTAAAATAAAAAAATGGTGTGAAATAGGAAAAAAATTTAAAATCAAAAAGGTGTAAAATAAATAAATTGTAAAAAACAAAAATGTGTAAAACAAAAAATAGAAAAACTGAGAAGCCACATATGTGATTAGCATTGATGGCCATCTCCCCCACAAGTGAGTTAAAAGGAATAGATCCAAAAAATTAATCATGGTTGCTCATTCGTTGAGGTATTTGTTGTATTGGCTCGCTTGGGCTCATGGAAAGGCTTTACTTATTGGATGTTGACCAACTACTTCTTGTTTGGGCTTTTAGGTTTGTATATGATCATGTCCCCAAAAGAAAAGGTTTCATCGATTATATAAGGCCCCTCACACAATGTTTGGAATTTGGTTTCTTGAGGAACATGTGTGGGATTCTAATAGAGGACCTTATCTCTAGGTTGAAGTTTGATCCTTCTAATTCTTAAGTCATGTCATTGTTAATTGAATGCCTTGTGCACTTCATTCAAGGATAGGGCCACTAATTAATTTTTGTCTAGCACATTTAGGTTTATCAATCTTTCTTTTTGTGCCAGACTTAGGTCAACGTCCAGATTAAGAGTGTACAAAGCTCAAATTGAATTGGAAGCATTGGAAGTTTTCCATACATCAACTCATAGGGAGAGTAGCCAATAGTGAGTTTCCATATTGAGTGGGAGGCACAAAGGGCATCATTGAGTTTCATGCTCTAATCTCTCCTATATTTGCTAACAGTTCTTGTTAGAATCTTTGTGATCTCCCTATTAGTAACCTCTGCTTAATTGTTGGCTTAGGGGTGATAGGATGTTGTTAATTTATGTTAACCCCCAAGTGTTGTATGAGTTTTCAAAAAGTGACACCTATGAAGTATGTTCCATTTTCAGAAATTAGTGCATGTAACACCCCAAGCCTATTTACAATGTGTTATTGTACAAATCAAGTAGTAGTGGATGATGTGAAATCAACAACAGCTACTACTTTGGTCCATTTGGTATAGTAGTCAATGGCTATAATAATATAGGCCTTTCAGCTGGACATGGGTGTGATGGAACCCATGAAATTTGTGCCCCATATGTTAAAGGGTTCCAGCGGTTGATATCACTATTAAGGATCCTCCATTCATACAATCATCCCACCATGGCATTAATAGCATTCATAGGATCAAATAAACTGCTGGGCATTCCTAAAGATTGTGGGCCAATAGTATCCTTCCATCAAGGTTTTTATGATTGTGCATCTCCCTGCATAGTGGCCTCCACAAGGGCCTTAGTGAACATCCTAGAGAATGTGCAATTTATTCACATCAGGGATACACCAATGAACTAGGCCATTAGTGCACACCTTGTAAATGTGTCCATTGATTTCCGTCAAGTGCTTAGCCCAATGCAAAAACTATTGTTTCATTTTGTAGTCCAGATCTTGTGGCATTTCCTAAGTTAAAAGGTAAGTGAGGATGTCATCATACTATTTGGATTCTATGGATATCTATTCATTAATTGCATCAGCAAATAGGAGTTTATTTGAGAATTGATCAAAGAGTGGGCTCTCCTCCTTTTTCTCATCCCATCATAACCAAGAGAGATGGTCAGTGACCATATTCTTAGTTCCCTTTCAATCTACCATCGTAAGATCAAATTCCTACAAGATCACCAATCACCGTATGATAAGGGGGCTTACCACTAGCTTGTTCATGAGGAAGCAAATAACACTATGGTAAGTGTGCACAAACACTTTATATCTAAGCACATAGTGTCTAAACTTCTTTAGAGAATACACCACAATCATTAGTTCTTTATCCATTGTGGTGTAATTCAACTATGCATCCATAATGCCTTGACTTTCATAGTGGATGTAATATGGACGTTTCTTGTCATGCAACTGCATAAGTACAACTCCCAAGGCATAATATGATGCATCTATCATGAAATGAAATGGTCTAAACTAGTCAGGTGCTCATAGAATTGGAGTCTCTATGAGCTTCTGCTTGAGTCTCTAGAATGCCTTTTCGCATTCCTTGGTCCAAATGAATGGAGTATCTTTCTTTCTTAGCTTGACCAAAAATTTGGCAATCTTAGAGAAATTCTATATGAATCACTAGTAGTAGCCAATGTGTCCAAGAAATGACCAAACATCTATAATGATTTCTAGTTGATGAGTTATTCCTTGGATGATCCTCATCTTTTCAGGGTCCACCTCAATCCCTTCTTGAGAAATTCTATTCCCTAATACAATGCCTTCTTGTACCATGAGATGACTCTTCTTTCAATTGAGCTGCATGATTTTTTTCACACATCTTTTTAAGTACTTGGTCACGGTGGTCCAAGGCTTGCTTGAATGTAGCACTGTAAGTGGAGAAGTCATCCATAAAGACTTCCATTCCACTACCAATATATTATTGAAAGATGTTTAAGACCAAGTGTTGAAAAGTGATAGGATCATTGCATAGACCAAAATGCATCTTACGATATGCGAAGGTCCCCAAAGGAATGTGAATGTTGTTTTGGCCTAGTCTTCTGGTGTAATCTAGATTTGTTTATAGCCACTATAACCATCTAGAAAACTATAATAGCAATGTCTAGATATGATGTCCAATGCCTGATCAACAAATGGCAATGGAAAATTATCTTTGAATGTTGCCATATTTGACAACCTAAAGTCAATACAAACCTACCATTTTTCACCTTTCTTTGGCATTATCATGAGTGGGATAACCCACTCACTATCCACAATGGGGTAGATGAACCCTACCTTGAGAAGTTGCTCAATCTCCTCTTTGACAATCTAGTTCAATTTTGGGTTCAATCACCATTTTGGTTGTCTCCTTAGCTTCATGGATGGATCAATATAAATGTGATGCTAGCATATTCGTAGATCAATTCTAGTGAGTTTAGGATATGACCAAGCAAAGGTTGTTGGCCATCTATTAATCACTTTCAATAGTTTGTGTTTTTTCTTAGGAGCAAGTTTGGCATTAAGTATGACTGGCTTGCCATTTTTCAAGAATGCATTTTCTAGGCTGATAGGTAGAGTTTTTAACTCTAAGGACTCTTGTTTGAAATTCTCAGGGATCTCTAGCTCTCCTCTGATTGATATCATCATTTTCATCATTAGAGAGTTGGAGATGAACTTGCTCTAGTTCATCTATGCCTGTGACATAAGCACATGTTAGCCTCTCAATAGGTTCCATGCACATTGTGCTACTTTCAAAATCAATGGTTAGCCACTAGGTGCGCTCTTATTTTGTGGCTATTGTGTATAAAAACCTTTGAATATCTACTTCATGTGCACACTACCTACATCTAGAAATATATGCTCGTTTCACGAACCAGAGTTTCTACACGTAATTGTACCCTATATCATGTTGTACACGATGCATGGAACTCATTTCTTCTCAATCTTTCCAAATGAATTTTCCTTAGATATCTCTAGAGAAAGATCTCTGATGTCCATTCTCACATTAATGATGCTTAGCCATGTCCTTTACATAATGATTGGGGAGTCCCCCTTATAGTTCTCAATCTTGATTACTAGGAAATCGATAGGATAAGACCACCCACAAAAAGTGGTCACAATGTCTTCTACCAGTTTCAATGAAATAGTGAGGGACTGGTCTACCAATTCCAATTTGATATTTTTCTTCTTTAGAGGTGGTAGGTTCTAGGTAGTATACATCTCATGAGAAATCAAGTTCACACTGAAACCTAAATCAAGAAGAGCTTTACATGATTCATTCCCAGCAATCTATAAATAGATAAGAGGACTTCCAAGATTAGCTAACTTCCTAGGAAGGTTACTAGCTTGAATCCAATTAGATATGGCATGAGTGAGCATAACATTATGGATTTCAGGTGGCATTTGGTTTAAAGGGGACTCAATGGAATGGTTTGCAGAGGATGAGATAGGGGTAGGATGACCAACCGCCTAAGTCTATGAAGGCTTAGTAGGGTTTTGGGTCAAAAAAATGGTCTTTTACAAGCATGAGATTCCAAACCACTCAGTTGATTAGCTGATTTTAGATTGATGGCCCTGGTAATATTATGTTGTTGTGGCTGGGTTGGAAGTTCACATTAAATGGATGCAGTATGCATTAACTCTATTGAGGGTCAAGGAATAGGTGCAAGAATAGGAGGAGGATAAGGATGGAATGTGTATCCCTCCTAGAATGTGGAGAACAAGTTCTATAGTATTCAAGAGGATGGTAGTGATGTTGAAAAGGAGAAACGTGACTGGAAGAGTCATGTGGAGACAAGGGTTGCTAAACATAATACCCATATAGATATGGCTATCTATAAGGGTACTACTACCTTGGTGGTGGCATCCCCCATGACTGTGGTTGTTGCCACTATTGGTATTGCTCATATGGTTGTGGTGGAGCTTCACTTGCATAATAAGCTTGTTGTTGTTGGTGGAACTGCCCTGGATTGTCTAGAAGATAAGGCAATCTTATAGGTTTTTATCATTTTACAAGTCATGGTTTCAAAGCATACACCCCAGACTCCTGTAAGTGTGACATGATGGGGAAACATCCCTTAGGATGTTAATATTAGTAGATGTCACATCCACCATCAACATCTAATTTAGTTTCTACAATTTCCTCGATGGAAGCAACCTTGCCCTTACCCCTTTGATTGGCACGTTCAACTTCCTTTCACCTCCTACGATCATGATCACTACTTTGTTCTTTGGACTCTTTAGTAATTTTCAAAAAATCTTGAAATCTACTATCCATAGAGTTCCACAACTAATCTACCTTAGCCAAAATTTTAGAGGTAAATTTTTGAATCAGCAAGGTTTTCTGGTTCACCACCTCATCAAGTAGTGATTCCTCCTCACTATCATAAAATTATACCTCCCTCTTGCAAATGGAAGGATCTTGATTATATTCTTTAGCACTTTTTAATTTCCTCAACTCTCCTTCTTCTTTTGCTACCTACTTGATCAACCATTGGATCTAATTAGCTCTTAACTCTAACATTCTTGCTTGGGAGTAGATCCCAAAAGTTCTCCTTATTTCAAAGTGAATCCCATCTTTGATGTGACAAAGTTGTTTCTGGTGAGAGTAACCATGGCCAGGGCATCAATGTAATAAGGTATAGTATCTACCCATGGTGACATCCAAGGATTCATGTATTCCTTACTTCCAACCTTGGATTTTCCTTCTTAGATTGGACACTCAAGAGTACATTTGATACTTGTCATAGAATAGTTCAAGCATCGTACCCCATCTATGGATTGATTCCAACTCCAAGGACTGATACCAAATTTTTTCTTCTTTGATAAGTATCCTAGGAAACAACTTAAGCTTTTGCTAATCATTTTCTTTATTTTGTAAAGCACAAGCATCATGAAAAGCCTAAAGATGATTTTGTGGATCAGATTTATATCCCCCCTCAAACTTGAGGATTTTGTTCATATCCAATTGCTTGATCTTGCTATCTTTCATGTGCCTTGTCAAAATTCTCACTACCTCTGCAATGTTTAGTATGCTTTAGGTGGTAAGCAAAGGCTCATCGTAGCCATGACCCTGGTGACTACAATGCCCTCTACTACCCCTTCATTCATGGTGATGGACCTCTCTTGAATGTCTATGCCCCAAATCCTAACTTGCCTAATGATCCCTATGATCATCTTAATCTCGTTGGTCACCTCCATCACGATTTCATCCCCTATGGTTACATTTGGAGCCAGAAGAGGAAGAAGATGATGACAAAGGTGAAGAGGGAGGGGAACTAGCATCATCACGGTGCCTACCACCCCCTCTTCTATGGTCATGGCCATGATTTTGATCATGCTACTTACTTGCATCCCTACCATAACTCTCCTCCTTGAATCTCCCTTTGTCATGGGATCCGTTCTTGCCAAAACCAAGATTATGCATCATGGACTACATGTTCTGGTTGTGACCTCCTTCACCAAAGTCATAGAGAGGAGTCTCTCTATATGGAAAACCCCCATAGAAGGATTCTCCATCATCTTTTTGATACATTAGAAATGGAAAATCATTGGACCACTTTCCCTTCATAGACTTGTAACACTACTCTAGCTATCAATCCCTTAGATGTTATGCGTCGATGGGATGATAATCCCTGGCATCACTATCCTACACAACATATTCAGTATGAAGCCCTTGGATGCCCAACCACATAAGAGTTTGGTGGAGCATCGTAGGAATGGGTCTATTGGGCAGCAACACAATATTTTCCTCCATGTCTCACCATCAAAATTGTTCATCTTGGTGTAGGATAAAGGTGAAATTGGAAACATACTCATTAGGATGAACATATATCACTTTGTATTTATGGGGCATGTATTGAGTTACTCCATCAAACTTGGACGAAGAATCACTCCTGTGAGAATAAGACATCTTATATTAGAAGACAAGAAATGTAGTGTGCTTTCTTATAATTGTTGTAGTTATTTTGATGTATGATATGAATTTAGGGTTTGTTCCAATGATGTTAAATAATTTTTTACTAAATCCTAGGTAGCACACGTAACAAATTAAAGATTCTCCGTAACAATACCAATGATGAGCAGTAAGTATACCCTACACACAACCATATGAATTACAAGCGTTCACCTACAATTTAGTTGAATTTTGTAGACCTTAAGTTCCTAAGTACGTTGATTCTAGGGAGTGAAATCTAATCATGATGATCATTTTCTTCCCAACTACACTTGTGAAGCTTAGTTGTATGGTTAATTTTAATTGAGGCAAATGATTTTTATTATTTTATATTTTATTTGCCTATGATTGATAACAAGTTAAAACTTAATTCATTAACCAATTTAACTAATCTGATTGCTAATTAATAAGTAACTATCCTAACATAAGCATCCGATCCTAACTTCCATACACATCCTAAATGCATACAACATTGCTGGATTACCAAGTGTTATGTATGTTAAGCTCAAAGCATTGGTACGTATGTGTTTAATCTATTTAGCTTAATTAGTTAATTAATTAAAGTCTTACTTATCTTAATTAATTATGTAATTACATAAAACTCTATTAAAGAAGCTATCGAATTGATGATTCGTAAAATTTGATTTCTTTGTTGTAATGTAATAAATGTAGACTTTAAGGTTTCATCCAATGAAAAAAAATGCAATGTAATTTTTACCTATTCCTCAACTTATTGAACATTCTATGAAATTGTAATGTTGTAAATGAAATCAGTCATAGTCTACTATGCAATGTCATTTTCATTTACTCCTAGACTTTATTGACAATTTTGTGAAATTGTCATATTTTCTTAGTTTTGTCACATATATCAGTTCATTCAAAGTCTACTAACCACATCATTGACGCTTCACAAAGTTTAGCCAATGTTAATAATATAGCCAAAAAATTTTATCCTTTAAACACTCCATTTCTATACTTACAATCTGCTAAGCATTATCATTTTCAATTGTTCCTCAACTTTATTGAATATTCTATGAAATGGTAATGTTGTATCAATTTTTCCATGTGTATCAATTCAATCAAAGTCTACTTTCCATGTCACTAATGCTTTACAAAGTTTATCCAATGTTAGTAATCCTATGAGTTCTAAGTATCACATTACCCATATTAACAATACCAATTTTCACAATGTCAAAAAATAAATAGTAACAAAAATAATTAAAAAATAAAGGAAACTCATCCAAAATAATAATAAAATGAACAATCACTATCACAAAAAATGATAACAAAGATGAAAAATACTTTCAATCATGTAGAAAAAATATTAAAAAAATTTTAGATCTGGTACAACTTTATAAACTGACAAATAGCTTCAATCTTTAATGGCACCATCTCTATTTCAAGAAGCATAATACCATATTATATCTATCTCTTCACTTTAAAAAAGTTTTAGATTTTTCTCTTCATTCTTAATATTTATTTCTGGGGAAAGTGTGGTGTTGAAACCCCAAAACAATTGTAATATTGTTCAATTAAAATTTTATAAGTTGACATTATATCCTCCAGATACAAATCCATGACTTGGAGCTTTCAAATCAAGAAGCTTACCTCAAGGCTAACACTTCATTATTTTTTCTAATATTTATTTGATAAAATAAGAACCCTTACAAAATTCCCAAAAAATAGTAGGTTGAATAATGGCATGATAAAGTTATTTTTGGATATTTAAAAAAATAAATGAATCTTAAAAACCTACTTGAAAATATAGCAACTCTAGTGTTACAGACATCTTCATAATTAAATCTAAAACAAGCCTATAAAAAATAATAATTTGATAAAAAAGATCCAAAATGAGAGTAACATATTAATAAAAATAACAAAAAACAAAACAAAAACTCACCCAAGAAAGTAACAAAAGGAACAAACTGTAGTGGAAAAACAAAAAATAAAATGACAATAATGAGGATGAATACTTTTAACCATGGAAAAACAAACACAATAAAAAGAAAATTGAACATGGACCAAAGAAACAAAAATAGAGTGTAGTAAACAAATGGGAAGAAGCAAGAAAAGAAAACTTGCTAAAGAAGAGATTGATGTGTGGGCAACAATGGGAGTAATAAAGTATATTATATATAATTTATATCTATGTAACCAAGAGCCAATATAAACACCTAAATAAAATGCTTTAAGGACAATTTATAGGAACGAGAATTTATACTTTAAGGATGAATTTATGCTTTGGTTTTAAAAGAAAAGCATTTGTTTATGTTCTAGGTTTTCAAATTGTTTGATTAATAATGTTTCATAGTTTTGGATTCTTGCTTCTAGGTTATTGGTGATGTAACTTATAGAATGTTTTTATAATTGTTTTTATTTTATTTTTAGAGGATTTTAGAGGTAGCAAGTCAAGAACTCCACATTATGGACAAGGACTCAAGGAAGCATGGCTATTAAAGTAACAAACTTCATAGGAAAAATGAGAGCATGGACAAGTACGAAGACTACAAGCTAAATGAAGATGCTTCAAGGATTAAGATGAAGCTAAATCAACAAGAGAAAGTCTCAGGGACAAGAGCTCAAAAGTTGAAAAGATGTCTCCAAGGAATAAAAGACGTCTTGGCCAAGAGGAAGTCAATCATAGGAAGACATCTTCCAATAATAAGAGACATATCCTTTGGAAAGAAGACATCTCCTAAGAGATGTCTTCCCAAAGATGTCCCATTCTAAAAGGAGATGTCTTCCTAGAATTGAAGCTGAATACAGAAAGACATTCCAATCTTGAAGGAGACATCCACACTAACCATTGAATTGTTGTTGCATGAATTTCAAGGTGGTTTTGAAAACTATAAGGCTATAAGTAGACTCCAAACTCTTGGAAATTTTCCAAGAATTGTCAACAACAAAGCTATTATTTACTATCTTATGCTATTGTACTTGTGTACTTGAATTGTCACATCATTTGTTTGATTTGTTATCGAATTGTACTTCATAGTACAAGGAATTTGTACATTGAGTTACATTCTCTCCTTGTAATTCCTTTTTATTTTCTTACTACCCTATAGGATTGATGTGCTTCTTATGAGAAGGCATCTATATTGAGCTTGACGGGATCCTCTAGGATTAAGTGGTTTTGCAGTGTCAAAACACTCCAGAGTGGAGCTTAATTTTGTAAACGTTATGGGACCCTTGAAACCACATTCTAAGCTTGTTGGGACCTTGTGGGGTTAAGTGGTTTCACAACAATAAAACACTCTAGAGTGAAGCTCAAAGCTTATATAGGGTGTGATGCCCTTCAAACCACATTTTGAGCTTCTTGGGATCTTGCGAAGTTGAGATATTTTGCAATGACGAAACTCTCCATAGCAGATCTCAAATCTTGTAAAGGTTGTGGTGTCCTTTAAATCACATTTTGAAAGAAACAAAGTTTGTAGCTATGCAAGGAATCTACCCTTTGAGTGTGAACTACCCAAGTTGGGGAATCACATAAATTTTATGTTTAATTTGGTGGCTAGAACTTATTCAACTCCCTTCTAAGTTCTCAATTCTCACTTTCTAGTCTCTCATCATATGGTCTCTCTTTCAATTCACTTGTATAAGCCAAGAATTTAAAGTTTTGTCAATTTTTAGGATTTCTTCCTAAGATTTTTTTGCAGAAAATTTTTTGACAAGGAATGATCTTAAGATGAAAAATAGTAATGTCTCTCATATTGTAGAAACTATGAAAGATTTTAAGGCTTTTAATTTTGTTTTACCTAATGATTTATATGAATCTTTGTCAAAATATATCACTTCTCAATATATCTTTATGCAAATTATTGGATTTATTCAACCAAATAAGGATTTTACACTTGTGATTCAAGCTATTCTTGAATGTTATGAAATTACTATATTCCATGTCAACTATTTTTCTACATCAATTCTAAAATGATTGAGAAACTCTTAGATCTTAAATTTTTTATAGATCAGTGCAATACTTTTATTACTCAAACATGAAAAGTGAATTTTGGTCCTAATTCTTCTTAGTATTCTAAAGTTCCTTACTAAATTGAATAAGAAAATCTTTCTCTTATTCTTTTAACGTGTTGAAAACAAAATTATTAGTAGCATTAGTACAATCTTCAAATTAGAGTTAAAAAAATTACTAGATAGTGTGCAGTACATATTATATTTTGTAAAGACTAATTTATAGCAAAGAAAGATAAAATTAAAACTCAAGGTAGGTAATCAGTATTTTTTCCATAAAATTACATACTATAATTTATAACAATGTTGTAGCTATTGT
>MNCI01034145.1:47167-142485 GCA_015680685.1 Gnetum montanum | reverse complement strand
AAAGACTTATGATATCTCTCCTATTGCAAGTCCCTTTGACGTTGTATCTCTGTGGAACGGTATTCTCTCGAATCATGGTCTTGCACAATGTATTCTACATGTAAGTGCACCATGCCAGTTCGTCTGAGGGCACGAAGAAGCATGCTTGGGACTGAACGATTGAGAGGTAACACTATGTTACCTTCTAAGTCTCACCAATGAAGTTGTTCATCTTGATGGAAGATCAAGGTGAAGTCTGGTATATACTCATCAGGATGAATATATACCACTCAAACTTGTTGAGGGACTGGCGGATCAACGTTATGTGTATTACGTCGCCGATTGTTTCCTGTTTCAAACCTAGGCGATGAGGCACTTTCGTACAAAGAAGGAGACATACTTGACTGTTCAACGTGCAATGTATTCTTGTTTATTATTTTCTCAATCAACCCTAAGGGTTTGTTCTAACAATGTGAATGATTTTCTATGTTCTAATTAGCGCACAAACAAGTAGGTCCTTGGCAACGATGTCAATGATGAGCAGCGAGGTACCCCTACACTCAACCATACGAATATGAGCATTTCACACACGATCTGGTCGAATTCCAAGGACTAAGTGCTTATGTGCCCTTGTGGAACAAGGACAGGTTAGTTAATCGTTGTCTTCCCAAGCTTACCTATATGTCACGATTGTATGGTTAAGTAAGCTTGAGGCATATGATTTTTATAGCTTTTATGTTTTTATGTCCTACACTAATAAGGGAGAAGATAGATAACTAAGTGACTAATTTATCCTAACTACGCATTAACTAAGTTCTAACTAATCCTAACACCAGCATCCATTCTCACTTACCATATACATCTTGAACCAGTGCAACACTACTAGGATTACCAAACGCTAATCGTTACTGGGTTACCAAGTGTTACACGCATACTCGAAGTGATCATACTAAGTGTAATTTAACGATTTGTTTAATTGATCAAAATGAATTGCTACGCTAATAACATAAATGTAAAATGCATAAAATAAAATAAATGCATAAGAAAATAAAATAAAAGAAATGCGTAAGAAAACAAATCTCAATTGGGGCAATGGCAAGGATGAATCGAAGAGCTTGTCTTTATTGCCGTACACAAGGTGTGCTTAGGTACACAATACTCGAATAAAGATCCGTCCACACTTAGACCTTCTGTTGCAGGCACTTGGAAAATATTCTAACTTTCAAACAGACTACAAGAGTTTCACTACTTGACTGCTAAAAGACTTCTTCTAATTGTGGACCTGGGTACTGTAATTATAGGCTTGAGAACAACTACTCTAATCATTAGAGTAACCGCTCTAATAATTAAAATAGTTGCTAAAATAACCACTATAATAACCTCTCTAATAATTAGAATAAACCGCTAAAGTAACTTCTCGAATAATTAGAATAAACCGCTAGAGTAACTACTCTAATAATTAAAATAACTGTTAGAGTAACTGCCCTCATCACAGACCAACATGTTCAAATATTAGATTGAACATACTTGATTAAGCAAATAAAAGAAAGTTTGAATCAAGGAAATGTGTATGCTTAGTTAACACACATTTAATTGCCAAACCACCATGTTCAAATAGTAGACTGAACATACTTAATTAAGCAAATAAAAAAAAGTTTGAAGAATAAGTTATTCCGCAGGTCATCGAAGGCTTTGAAGGTGTTATAAGTCACTTACAGTGCTCAGCCACCAACCCAGCGCCCGACATGTACAAGATTCGACTTTCGACATGTCCAAGAAGCTCGGGAGATCGTTCTCATCACTGAATCTGGTAGCTCACCCTGCCATTGGTCAGGGTGTCAACCAGTTCACACTCGGGTTGTCAAGTTATACAAACATGTCACATGCAGGTTTACCCAGATTCCAACATGTCTCTTGAATCTCCTCAACAACAGCAGCGAACAAATGGTAGATGCTGCCAGCACATCACCAACTTCCAACACTGCTGCAAAGGAAAAATGGACCTACACAGATCCAGCCAATATTATGCTGGAGCTATAATCTATAATTCTAAGCAGAATCAAATGTACCAGCATGGTTCCTGGAAGTTGAAACAGAACGAAGCAGCAGGTAATGAGGTGCTACAGAGGCAGGAAGGAAGGTTGTATTTGCTGCTGCAGATGCAGATGCTGCTGGTGCAGCAGCAAAGGAGCGATCTTATGCTCATTGTTCCCAATCAGGACCAAAAAAATAAAATAATAGGACCACAAAGTTTCCTTCGCAAGTCAGTCATTTTTTAAGGGCCGGCTTATGCACAGGCGATGGCCAACATCAACTTTCCCGTAATTACTTCAGCAGCAGATGATGATCATTATGCCCTATGTAGAACAAGGTCAGGCAAACTCAAGTTGGAGCGACAGCTTTCTCGCCTGCATGGGCAACCACCCCCAGAAACCAACCATGATTCGCAATAGTAGGATGGCCCTGATATTGAAAACCATATCACGTTTTGCACAACACATGAGATATGACTTCTGGTTCCAAGCTCGTCTTCATCACTGATTCCACCCAGTTGCCCAGCGAGCAGCACCCGCTCAAATTTTCCCAGTTGTTTTATCTAATGCCTACACCAACAGGAAACTACTATGTTTACAATGATATATTTCGATGGAGCTGCACATGAAAATAACCCGCCTTTTGAAAGACATAGGAGGACCTTGTGTTGAAATTCATAGCAGTTCTCTTAAATTTTTTTAGAAGTTTCTTGATCAGCTTAGTGTCTGCAATGCATTTTCTTTACGTTGCAAGTTTCGTTAACGTTTTCTCAGATTCATCTAAAAAGCACAGTTATCAGAGACTACCGATTTTGGAATTTAAGATCAGGATTTACTACAACTCTAGATGAAAATGGAGACTAAATTTACAAGCATATACCACGATTACAATTTTTACTTTGTACTGTTTTAGATGCAATTCCTGAAAATGCTTTTCTTGGGCCATTGCTTTTGTGAAAAATTCATGGAAATTTGTGTTTTTAGTTTCTTTGTTCTTATCGGTCATATTTGTCATAGTAAACTGCAACGGTCACTTGCCGTGTGCATATTATCCAGTTTGCCAATTTGTGAAAGCGATTACCAAACTGAGTTCTATCTAATATTCGATGTAAGCTGTATGAGCTTCCTGTATATGTGGCGTGTGACTGTCTTTGTTTGCAGGTATGGAAAGGGCGGTTACAAAGATGGCTAAGAAAGCCAAGAACCTGTGCCTATTTCTACAGCCACCCAAAGCATCCACAACTGATTCAATACCATTCTCATTTGGTACAGTCCATTCTGTAACTTTTATTCGTTCTTCATTGTATTGTTTTATTTTGCATTGCCTTCTCTATCCCATTCCATGTTGTTGCAATTTAAGTTGTACCCTTTTCATTTCTAAGCCTTAATCTTTTTTTATGTATATGAAATTTAAACATCTTGAGGCCCATGAAAGAGCAGACTGAATGTAAATTGGAAAAAAAAACGAAGAGAGAAGTGCGTTTTAGTTATCAATGTTAAGATTAAGGATAACGTTTAATCTTTTCTTCCTATTCCATTAAATTATGAATACATACTAGTTGTGATTTTTGCATGCAACATCCAACAAGATGGAAGGAGGCAAGCAGATAGCAAAAATAAAAGGGAAAAAAAAATTGAGCACAAAGAGGCAAAAGGTGGAAGGAGAACAAGCAAAAGGGGAGAAAAGGATGACAAAATAAAGAGTGGGGGAATCAAAACTCATAAAAGCTCCACCATGTTTAGAGATTTGGGGATCATAGAGCCCTTTCTCTATAGATTCGTAACTGTTTAGAGATTTGGGGATCATAGAGCCCTTTCTCTATAGATTCGTAACTAGACGAATTCCCGATCTTTGCAAACAAAGGAGGAGATTAAGGTGGAGCTCTACCTTAACCAGAAATTTTACGGGTAACTCCCCGATATGAAAAAATTAATTGCATAGACTGGTTGGAAGAGGTATGCCTCTAGAGGCATGGGCAAACAAGCTTGTACTAGAGGTAGTCTATCTTACAAATAAGATTCAAGGCTCTATAGTGAGCTAAGTTTTTTAGTTTCAACCCATTGTTTTTGTTGTTTTGTGTTATTTTAAGAACTTTGTGTTGCAATCATTATTGTAAACTTAGTCATGAGCAATTCAGAGAAACTATTTAATTATAAAGCTTTCTACTTATGAAAAGTTTCTATTATGTTATTTTATCTTCAATGTCTCCTAAGTTAATATTTATTTGTATGTACAATTTCAGAACTTATCTAATTCATGGTCACTTAGTTCATATCTATTTATATGTCCAATTTCAAAACTTATCTAATTCATGGTCACTTTTTATGCAATATTCCTAGCCAAGTTAATATTTTGTTCTTTCTAATTAGCTCCCAATTTATTCCACATAATTTTAGAATTCACAGCAACATCATTAACGATAATCGTTTGTGTTTGTTAATCATTCAAATCCTACACTTGATTTACTAGCTTTGATTGTTCCTATGTTTCCATACCCATATGGGAAATGCTCTAAGGCTTTTGTCTCCTAAAACAAGTTTTCCGAAGGTGTTGCTATGTGACCCAAATCGGCATGTCAACTGTAACAAAATAGATTCTTATAGATTCCCAGCTATCCCCAACTAGCAACCTCCATAACTTCTTCCACTCGTCTAAAATCACCAAGTAATCATTAAATATTATAATCCCAACTATATTGTACTATATCGAATATTA
This sequence comes from Gnetum montanum, assembly GCA_015680685.1. Lineage (NCBI taxonomy): Eukaryota > Viridiplantae > Streptophyta > Gnetopsida > Gnetales > Gnetaceae > Gnetum > Gnetum montanum. The sequence goes on along the minus strand of MNCI01034145.1, from coordinate 137,757 downwards.
CATAATAAAAAAAATACAAAAGTCCCCCAGTATAGCAATAAGAACATCTAAGTCCTCTTTTATATATTATTAATAATTACCATTCATCTACGGGTCCTATACTGAGGAATTTTAATTTATCTAAATATATCACATGCAAATCCCCATCAAAAACGGTTGAATCATTAATTTGACCTTTTGCTATAAAAAATTTATCTTCTCTTTTTAAAATTAAGAGACCATTTTACAAATCCATTTTAAAACTAAGTTAGCATAAGGGTGCTGGTGATATGATTCAAACCCAATATCTTTGAGGTGCAAAACATGTGAGCCAACCAAGCAAGCTACAACTTGTATTCTTCAACATGAAAGAACATTCACACCAAATAACTAATATTCTTTTTTGTTAGAGTCTATATGAGAATTCATAGGTTAAGCATTTTACGCTTATAAGCACCAACACTTGTATAGCTCTATATTTATAATATATGTTTATTATATAAATATCCTTTCCAAAAAATTGAATGGATTGAAAAAATTAAGTATAAAATAAGATTAAAAATTTGGGAAATATTATTTAGTGTTATATTATTGCCCTACTAAAAAATTAGAGATGAAATATGATTTAGTGTTATGCAGTCACATAATATAATTTAACGTTACAAAATCAAGCTATTTTGCATAATTTATGGTTGACCTATTGGCCACAATCACTATGCTATAACCACATTTGGGATCACATAAGTGCACTTTGTTCTTGTATTTCCTACAACATGCACACTTAAAACACTCCATCAAGACTAACTTCGTGAAGACATTAATAAAATTTAGAGAACGTTATTGACACATATAATCATTAAGCTTTGGAAGAAAAGAAATTCTCAAACTTTTAGTAAAATAGGAAGCAATCTTCACGTAAATAAAACATGCCCAAGTCTTTGAATTGTAAAAGATTACAATGGTTTTTTTTTCCTTGGGTAAAAATCACTTTGTATTTTAAAATGATTAATCTATTTTTATGTATCATGTTAAAATATCACTTAAATATGCTCAAAAAGATTTTTAAAAAATCAAAGACCTTTTTACTATTAGTTAAAAATGTTCACTTTAAAACAAACAAAAAATAAATAGTCAAAGTTTTCATTTAAATCTAGATATGCTACTAATGATTTCAATCTTCTACATGAGGAAAATGAAAAACAATTTGCAAGCTTCTTGAAAATGTTCTTTTAGCACTCATAACATTGACCTATCAAACAACCAGCATTCGTAGTCTTGAATCACAACCTAAATTTTTAAAATTATATCAATTACACTAGTTAAAATGCAGTCTTCTATTAGAAACGCTACCCTAAAACATCAATATACAAACTTCAAGGAAACAAATTAACATGCCATGTATTATAAGACTACTATGCAACTTAACATACTCTACCTTGATTCATTTCTTACTATTTAAGGAAAACGTGCTATTTTATTTCCCGGCTCTTGGAAAGGTCTTTTTATTTAAGGAAAACGTGCTATTTTATTTCCCGGCTCCTGGAAAGGTTACTTTCTGGAAAAGGGTACGAACAACATTCTTGGAAAGTTTTTTAAATTCCCATGAAAAAAGGCAGTTCAGGTACAACACAAGAGTCATATCTCACCCTTGCTAATCTTCTAATTCTTGCACTGTAAATGACTCTCAACGATGAAAGTCTTATAGCATACTATTTTTAAGTGGTGGACATATTAGCATGTTCACACAATGAACAGTAGTATTTTTTTTCTCCAATATATTGAACATTATAGAAACCAAATCCCAACACTAAACAGCCAGGATCCGGTTACCAAAAAAATACTGAACAGTCTGAGCTTCCAAAGTAAAGTTCTGCATGTATCTAAATTTAGATAAGATATGAAAAAACTCACCTTGTGCACAAATAGGCACTATAGCTCCATCTTACACATCCTTGAACCTAGTACATGATCCTACCTTAACCGTGACGGAACCAAATTCTCAAACACCTAAAGCACATTTAAAAAGAGAAATAAATGAGTCATTTACGTCACCCTTAAAAGGGTTTTTATATATAGCAAACTCATTCTTGGTAGCCTGATGGGGATAAAAAAGGATTAGAATTTTTATCATTGTGTCCAAGAACGTGAAACTGGAAGACCTTGCCCAGATGAAATGTAGCTTCTTTGGTGAACACTTCTAAGCAACGGATCTGCAACAAAGGAATCAAAAGTGCGATCATCCCCAGCATCCATCATGGGTGATTCATGGCATATGGATAGTGCACGTTTTTCTGCCCTTTTTCGTGCCCATGTCACAGTATACAAACCCGCAATAATCAAACTTCCTCCAAGGACACTGCAGAATCATAGAAAATTTAACGTTCAAGTCAATAAATTCCACAGCTTCTGTTACGTAAACTCTTTATATTGCTGATGAGAAGTTTTTTCAAATAATAATAGCTGTATGACTCAAATTAGTCTGCAGTTGAGAATATGCAGAAACCAAGAATAAAACAAAACATATTATATTTGCAATCCAAGAATCAAAGCAGGAAAACTACTAAGACCCTATAATTTTGGTACAGCTTTTAAGTCTGCTGGGGATTTGTTGTTCGTATAATAAGTAAAATAAAATTATATTAATAAAATAAGATTTAAAGTATGAAGAGATTATTCTTGGGATCTTAACGATCAACCAAATAATAGAATCAAATTTCTAATAAAAAGTTCATAAATAAAAATATCATAGCCAGGTACTAATCTAATCCTAACTTCAAAATAAAAATTATAATCATGTAACGTTCAAAGACTAAAGCATTAAAGCACCATCATATTAATCACATTTTTCTTTCAACTTTTACTCCTAGCCAGCATACCCTATCTAGATTGATTTCTGTCCCTTAAAAAAATTCTTCTATTTCTTACCTTCTGGGTTTGAAAAATCACATGTATTAGCAAAATGCTCCAAGTTTTATTAATATGCCAAATCCACCTATCAAAGTCCAAGCTGTGACAAGATCCTGTAAAGATTTTAGCATAATAAAATGCTGATTTTTAACTTTCAAAATTATGTTCCCTTTTCATGCCGATTCAAAAAAATGTGAACTTCAGGGATTAAACCTACTTTCTTCTAGGCTGGCTGCAAGCTCACGCCAACTTCCAAGAGAGACACTAGATATCTATCTGTAAACAACCGTTGGGTTCACTTCTTTATCTACTTGATATGTGCAGTCAATATCATAAGCCTCAACAACTTTACATGAATGTTTATCTTCCTATAATCATTTTTTCCCTTCTACCTTCTTGAGACTCCATGTAGTAATTTTTTAGAGATGTAAGTACTTTTTCAAGTTCTACTCATATTGCAAAAGCATCAATAATATATGGTTCTTCTAAAAAATCTTGTGTGTAGTTCAATTATTTAGTCTTCATCACTCAAATAATGTAAACAAAAACTAAATTTTTACTTACTTTCGCTGAGAGCCTCTTAGATCTATTGGACCACACCAATTTTAGAATTCCTTTTACAAAACTTTTTTGTCCCTAACCCAGCCTTACCCATTGGAATCATACCTATAACCTGGATATCTCATGCTTAGACTCTTACCACTAAGCTAACACTTCATTGTAATCTTTTAAGTCCACCATGTTCCCATGAATGACAAACTTCATCCCAATCCAATTGATAATTTTTTATCTTTTTCCAAATCCTGCCAAAAGAAACCACATTCTAATTTTTCAAGTTTTTTTAATACCTTCTCCATTGGAATCCAAAGACATGACATTAAATATACTAGTACAGCTTGCAAACTACAGGTTAATAGTAACATTCCTCCCATGGAAGAAAGCTTTCCGCACTAACCAATTAATCTCTGAGTCATTCTCTCTAGAATCCAAGTCCATAATTCTAATGTATTTCTTCCTAGAAATCAAGGTATGCTCAAATATTTGCTTAAAGGACTAGTTCACTCATAATTTAATACATTTGAAACATTTTTCTTTCTTATCTCTAAAAGATTAAAAGGAAACAAAATTATTTTCTCAAAATGAATTTTTAATCTGAAATTTCGAAAAAATTATCCAACACCTCTTTTAACATTCTGGATGTATCTTTCTTCAGCTTCGAGAAAGATAATAGTGTCATAAATAAACTGCACATATGCAAGATCAAGTAAAACATATGCTGGTGTGATTCCTTTAATCTCTCCATTTTAGCCTTCTCTTTAGCCAAGTATCCTAAAGCATCAACTACCATATTAAAAAGAAAAGATTATATAGGATCTCCTTTTTCTAAACCCAATGCTGCTGTAAAAGTTTGCTTGCACTTCCCATTAAAAAACACTAAAAATGACACAATAGTATAACTATCTTTAACCATTGAACACAAATGATTACCAAATTCAACTTTATGTAATATAGTAGCCAAAAATGTCCATGAGCCATGATCATAAGCTTTGCTTAAATCAAGCTTAAACCCATGTAAACCTGCATATTATTTTGAAACTGAATGAAAACTTTCATGGACAAGAATAATTTGATCTAAAATGTTATTGCCTTTCATAAATCATGCCTGGCAACCACCAATGATTAATATTATGACAAATTTTAATCTCTCTACTAAGATTTTGAAATAATTTTATAAATAACATAACACAAACTTATCAACATTATTGAAGTTTTCAAATGTCTGGTTTAAGAATCAATTTAAATAAAAGTCATGCATTCAATTTTGGAGTCAATCAAGAACTTTAAAAATAATATATTGATTTATTAAGATGTGAAGTAGACTCACTACCTTCTATGTATTTGGGGCTTCCTATCTTTGTAAGTCATATAAAGAAGGAACTTTGGTACCCACTTCTTCAAAAGATTGATAATAGAATTGTGGGGTGGAAGACTAAGCTATTATCATAGGATGGCTGGTTATAGTTGGTGAGATCTACTCTTCAGACTTTGACTCTATTATTTTTCTTGCTTTTATTGTTCTAAGACTAATTTCTAAGATAGAAAAAAAAATTTGTGGGCCAACAATTTGAAGAAAACACTTCATGTTTTAAATTAAAATACAATATGTAAAACGTAGTCCTGTTGTGGATGGAATTTCAAGCATATATAAGATATTAATTATGCTTTGTTCAAGAAAATTGCTTAGTAGCTTTGTGTTTCAAATAGCCCGTGGGTTCAAATGATAAAAACAAAGGACTAGAATGGTGGTTCTCACTGTATTAATACTCCTAATATTTCTAATCCCTCTCAATTTGAAAAGGGCTTAAGTCTATAAAACACTAGTTTTGTCAACATATTCCTTTGCATAATCAACAATGGAAATGGTGTGATAGATCAAAATACTCTACAAAGAATGCTTATACCACTTTACACCATGTGTAAATAGTGCAATATCTGGTGAACATCCAAAATCCCATTTTCACTACCCATATTCATTTCTTTGCTAGTAAAGATGTTTTCTAAAAAAGTACCCACTAATCAGTATCTTGCACAGAAGAATATTGAAACTAAAACTAAAATTTTATATACATCCACTCAAACCACTTGGATCTATCAGACCAATTTCAGATTGCCTTTTATAAAAAATAAATAAATCCATAACTTAGTGCTATCGACTGAAATCAACTTGTGACTTAGGGTTACGAAGCCAAGCCTATTGCCACCAAGAATATCATGGAGGATCCAAGTTCTGTCATATGTTCTTCAACAAGAAAATATGCTAATCATCTTTTTATTAATTGCCCCTTGATTTAGGAAATTTGGAATGAGTTCAGGTGTAGTACTCATAGGTCACCACCTACAGCTAATTCTATTAATGATTTTTTGTTGGCATGGCAACAATATCATTCTAATAGGACCACAATGAGGTGTTAGCCTAGCAGCAAGACGCTTGATTTAGTGGCTCTAAGTTATGGGTTCAATTTGAGTGGGTAATGTTGAATTATAAAATTCTGTAAAAAATTGAGAGGAAAATTGAGAGGAGATTATATTGTCCACTGCCTTCCAATGAATCGATTACATGATTTTATAGGGAGAGATTGCTAGCTGGCCCTCCACTATTTTCAGTGACTAAATCACAAATACAGCAAGTACTAGAAAGTCAGCTGAGAAAATCAGTGATGACCTCTTAAACAAATAAGGAAACAACAAAATCCTAAAATAAGAAATTAAATCCCTAAAGCCTAGGAGGTAAATAACGTAGGAATTCCACACTCCCTCTCAAGCTAGGCTGTAGATGTTTAACATGCCAAGCTTGGAACAAAAGTCTTCAAAGTTCTTCCTTGGAAGTGCCTTTGTGAGAATATCAGCTATTTGTTGACTAATGGGCATGTATGATAGCTTGATAATCCCTTCTTCAATTTTCTCTTTGATGAAGTGGCAATCTATCTCAACGTGTTTGGTCCTATCATGATGGACTGGATTCTTTGCAATACTGATGGCAGATTGGTTGTTGCAGTACATTTCCATTGGTTCTTTGGTGGAAACCTTCAACTCCTTGAGTAGTCTTCTAAGCCACATTCCATGAGCCATGGCTCTTTTCTGCCTTTGCACTGCTCCTTGACACAACCGATTGCTTCTTACTACACCACGTTACTAGATTTCCCCACACATAAGTGCAGTAACCAGAGTTGGATCTTCGATCAGTCATTGAACCAGCCCAATCTACATCGATGAAAATTTGAACATCCCTCTTTAAAGATTTCTTGAAAAATAATCCCTATCCAAGCATGAGTTTTAAGTACCTAAAAATTCTGTAGACAGCTTCCATATGTTCTTCTTTAGGATTGTTCATGTACTAACTGACAACGCTAACTAAAAAACCAATTTCTGGCTCAGCGTGAGATAAGTATATTAGTTTTCCAACTAGGTGTTGATATCTTCCCTTCTCAACAAGGGCACCATTCTCGGAAACTCTTAGCTTTGTTACTAAGTCCATGGGGGTTTTTGAAGGTTTAGAGCCAAGCATACCAATTTCTTTGAGGAGATCAAGAACGTACTTCCATTGTGAAATGGTGATTCCCCTTTTTGACCAAGCTACTTCCATTCCAAGAAAGTATCAAAGATTTCCAAGGTTCTTGATCTCAAATTTTGTAGCTAGTACTTCTTTTAGGCATTGTATTTCTTCCTCATTATCCCCTTTTACGATAATATCATTCACATACAAAATTAGTATAGTCAATTTACCTGCTAAGGAGTGTTTGACAAATAAGGTATGATCTGACTAACACTGATTGTAATCATGCCTCTTTACAACCTTGGTAAATCTCTCAACCCATGCCCTTGGAGATTGTTTGAGTCCATACAAAGACCTCTTGAGCTTGCATACTTTGTTGGGAGTTAGATTCTAATTCAAATCTAGGTGGGATGTCCATATAGATCTCTTCCTCTAGGCCCCCATTCAAGAACGCATTCTTGACATCAAGTTGGTGAAGAGACCAATCTAAGTTTGTAGCAAGAGACAGTAGAACCTGAACTGTGTTGAGTTTTGCTATAGGGGCGAAGGTTTCCTGATAATCAATCCCATAGGATTGAGTAAAACCTTTGGCAACTAGTCTAGCTTTGTGTCTGTCAATGCTTCCATCTTCTTTGTATTTAACAGTAAATACCCACTTGCAACCAACTGTCCTTTTCCCGGCAGGTAGACTAGCAATTTCCCAAGTGTTATTCTTCTCAAGAGCATAGATCTCATCAAGTACTACTTTCTTCCACTTAGGCGACTCAAATGCTTCCTTAACACCAGTGGGAATCTTAACTTTATTGAAGTTAACCACAAAAGCCTAAAAATTTGGTGACAATCTCTTATATGAAACAAACTTAGATATAAGATGTTTAGTACACATTCTCACATCTTTGCGGATAGCAATTGGCCAATGTAAATCATCATCAGCTAACCCACTGTGAGATAAATCAGGATGAGAGTTACCTAGTGCAATATCTTTGGTACTTGAGTTTAGTTAGGACTCGTGGATTTGCTCAATTGATGCTTGTCTTTCCATTTCCTCTTGGTTGGTTCTTCTCCTCAAATAGATCCGTAGTTCACCATTGTTTTCTAACTATGTGGTGTCTATTTGCCTTGATGAAGGATGAGAGACACGGGTTTGACTGTCACTTGGTTTGTCAGATTCAATAGGTTGGATCTAAGAAGACTTAGAAGATTTTGGAATAGACTCAGACAATTAAAATTCAAGGACAGGATGAACAAGAGGTATCTAAGAGGGCTCAAAGCTAGGATTTTCCATCTCTATATCCCATGACTAATATTTGTGTATCATTCTCCCCTTGAATAGCAGTGTTAGGATAATAAGGTTGATTCTCAAAAAAGGTGGCATCCATGGAGTTGTAGTATCTTTTCGTGATAGGACAATAGCATTTGTAACCCTTTTGGTGAGGCAAGTATCCGATGAAGATACATCTAAGAGCTCTGGGATCAAGTTTCCCACGATTATGTTGGTGAATATGGATGAATGCAATACAATCAAAGACTTTTGGATGGAATGGATGACAAGAGCCGTGTGTCAGGCAAAGATTTCAATAATACTTGACAAGGGGTATCATACTTGAGAGTTCGGGATGGCATTCGATTTATTAGGTAAGCTACCGTCAGAATGGACTCCCCCCAATAGTGTTTAGGGACATTGGAAGAAAACATTAGGGATTTGGCAACCTCTAATAAATGTCTAATTTTTGCACTCTACAATTCCATTTTGTTGAGGAGTGTCAACACATGAACTTTGATGTACTATTCCTTGTGTTGACAAGAAATTTCCAAGGATGGATTGAAAATACTCCTTAGCATTATCAGTTCTAAGAATTTGGATATTTGTGTTGAACTAGGTTTGAATCATAGAGTGAAAATTTTTGAAGATCTAACCTGCTTCGAATTTCTCCTTCATCAAAAATACCCAAGTGAGTCAAGTATGGTCGTCAATGAATGATATAAACCAACAAGAACTAGTAATGTTTTTACTCTTGAGGGTTCCCAAACATCACTATGTATCATAGAGAAAGGGTGTGACATTTTGTAGGGTTGTGGAGGATAAGAATTTTGGACATGCTTGGATAATTAACAAGCTTCACAATGGAGATCAATTGAATTTTTATTATTGAATAATGAAGGAAACAATTTTTGAAGATACGCAAAATTTTGAGTGACCTAACCTATGGTGCCACAACGGTATTGCCCTTTTATTACTTGACTCAACACTTGAAGAGGAAACATTTTTATGACTTTGACTTTGAGACACTAAACAACCATATGTGTGAACTTGTCTTGTAGGAGAATCCGCAACCTTGAGAAAGTAGAGTCCTGAAATCAATTCAGCATTGCCAATCATCCTCTCCGAACCCAAAACCCAAAATTCGCACACATTTGAGGTAAACTTAGCAACACAATTCAGATGTTGAGTAAGTTTACTAATAGATAAAAAATTACAATCCAGACAAAGAACAAAAAAATCTAAGTGAAGAGTCAAATTGTCTGGAATTGCCACAGATCTGATTCCTACCACTTTTGCAAGAAATCCATCTGCAATTCTAACAGTCATATTCTCATGACAAGGGCGGAGATTGTTGAATATCATGGCATCACTGGTCATGTGGTCAAAGGCTCCAAAGTCTACAATCCACATTTTTAACTTCCCTTTAGTAACATGTAATGCACTCAAGTGATTACCTTTGTGCGCAAGAGATCTAGTTGCTACAAGGTTAAATGAAATGGATTGTTGCACAAACATCTTTTGCAACAACTCAAGTTGTTCTTTGCTGAACAAGCTTGGTTCAATTGGTGTAGTGTTTTCTTCAGTAACAGCATGGTTCCCACAACTTCCACTTTCTCAGGCTGGCTTTACATCATCCAACTTTCCATGGATTTGCCAACAGTTCTCTCATGTATGACCATTCTTGCAACAATTGTCACACCATGGACATCCCTTCTTTTTCTTGTTATTTCTGCCTTGCGACTAAGTTCCACGAACAAGGGCAGAATTCTCCATGCTCAATGTTGAAAAGTGTGATCCCATCACAACCTTCTTTCTACTCTCCTCCCTATGTACTTCTGAGAAGGTTTCTCGAAGGCTTGGAAGAGGCTTTGTGCTTAGAATCCTTCCTTACATCAAGATTTTTTGTTGAGACTAATAAGAAACTTGTAGATTTGTTTTTTTTCCCCCACAATTTTCTTGTACCTTATTCCATCTTGTGGGCAGTCCCATTGAAGTTCTTTGAACTTGTCTAACTGCTGCCATAGACAATTGAGGAAATTGAAATATTGGGTCATGGATTGATCACCTTGCCAAGTATCATCAAGAGTACTCTCAATTCCGAAAAGTTCTGACATGTTCTCGACATTGGAATATGTTTCCCTTGCTGATTCCCAGATTTCGTTGGTTGTTTCATAGAGGCATGGAATTAATTAGCCACGACATAACCATATTGTTTTCCGATAAAAGATTTTGAATTTTGGCTCTCCTTTTGGTTGGACAGCAATGCCGATTAGGTAATTGTCTTTACCCTTTCCGCAGATGAACATCATGACGGAATGAGACCATTGCAAGTAATTACTCCCATTCCACTCGTGGCCAATGATAAGATTCCCTTCCATTCCTCCGGCAATAGCAACGAGCTCCTAACATATGGTGATGGCAATTTCGGTGGATGTCAAACTTGCCATTTTGAAAAAAAAAAGGATGGGATATTTAGAATTCAGAGTGGCTCTAATACCATGTAAAAAATTGAGAAAGGATTATTTTTTCCACTGCCTTCCAATTAATCGATTACATGATTTTATAGGGAGAGATTGCCAGCTGGCTCTCCACTATTTTAGGTGACTAAATCACAAATACAAAGATCCTAAAAATAAGAAATTAAATCCCTAAAGACTAGGAGGTAAATAATGTAGAATTCCACAAATTCTAACTTGACTATATATCTTGGGGGGGTAAATATTGTTTAAAAAAATGTATTGGGTTCCAATCCCCTTTCCATTATAGAGGATAAGCTAAGGTGTGAACAACACTTCCATTGTTTATTTGGTTTGTGATATGGCAGTAATGAAATTTTAGAGTTTTTCAACAAAGATCATAGAGCCCAACATCAATGTAGGTTGCCGCTTTGACTCTTTGAAGAGATGCTGTAAAATTTCAAAAAAATTATAACTGGAACAATGTTATTTAGTTATATCTCCAAAAGAAGAATGTGGATGGTAGTTTATATGTTGTTTTGTTTATTTTGTTATAATGGAATTATATTTTTTTGTAACCGAGTAATTATAGATCCAAGGTGTCCATCTCCTTAAAAAAACAGTATACAAACTTATAGGTCTGAAGTCAAAGATGGATAATGCACTTGCTTATATATTGTATATTCTTACAAACAATATTCCGATATTTCAAATAAAATCTACTAGAAAACCATCAGGACCAAGTGATTTATTAGCTTTCATCATAAAAATAGGCTTTTTTTTAATTTATTCATCAATTATAGGATTTATTCAAAAATGTAATATTAGCATTGGTAAGTTTAGGTTCAACTCTATGAAGTACTTTACTTGTGTGTGTGTTTTCCCCCTCTTTGGAGCCCCTGAAAATAAAAATAAAAATCTTTGAAATATTTAACTGCCACTTGACTAAGTTTTCTTTGTCCTTTATTATTTCTCCATTTTCATTCATCAATTTCATAATATTATTATGCACATGATGCTTTGATTTTAATGTGTTAAAAAAAATAGAATTAGCAACTCCCTCCTTAATGCACTCAATTCTAGATCTTTGAAACCAGTTGCTTTTACCCAATTTGTAGTTTTTGAAAATCAACAAACACACAGATGCCTTTCTTTAATATCATTTTCCCTGAACCATCCATTGGTTCTTTTAGCTTCTTAGATGTCATGAAGACTTTTTATTATTTCTTCCTTCTTTTACCAATTTAATGTGTGTGAGCATCATACCAGATTTTAGCTTCAGTTTCAACATTTTTTAGTTTCTATAAACAAATAAATTGTTTGTTGCCAAGGGCACTAGACCTCCACCAATTTATCATATAATCATATATTCTTTTCAGAGCAAACCAATCATTATTCCATCTAAATTTTCTTTTTTTATGTAGCTTCATATCATCACAAAATAAAATAATAGGGCAATGATCTTGTAGCAACTCTCATTTATATTTGTGACATTAATACAGTAATAAATACTTCTACTTGAATTTGTGAAGCTCACATATATTTGAAGATGTGACTAATGCTTTTAAGTTAAGATGAAAACTTTTGATTTGATGATATTGATCATTTTTTTCTAATTATTTATTATTTTAGGATAGAAACTATATTTTTATTAATAGATGAGGATGGTAAAGTCTAACATTATTTTAGAACAATGCTATAGAACTAATGAAAATCATATCCATAATTTATTTGTTGAGACCATCATTTGGAGTGATGGTAAGGTTACTCATTTCTCAAGTCAAAGACCTGGGTTCAAACATGGGCATAGTCACTCAAAGAGCTTAGGTTTTCACTCATCTACCAACCCTCCCAAGACCTTGCATAGTGAGATGAGCACTATGTGATGATCCTTTTTAATATCCATAGTTTATTTTCACAATTTGATAACATTTTTAATTTATTGAATAATTTAATTAAAGAAATTACATCAAAAATTCAACTTTGTGAGATTGTGCTAAAATTTAGTGGACATTTTGAGATTTAATGTTAAACAATTTTTAAAAATGCTTTGTGGACCTATATTTTCTTTGGTTTGATTAAAATATTAATTTTCCCCTAGAGAACTATGGCATGTTTGTGCTTGTTTTAACCAGCTTAACATGTGTAAAACATTATATATGTAAAAAGTTTATGATCATTGTTTTTCACTAGCCAAAATATAGAAATTTTTAAAAATAGACAAGAAGCAAAAAAGAAATCAAAAACCCTCCTAGTCTTATAAAAATAAAGTGACTTTTAAAAAATTAAGGTGGGTCACAAGTGAAAAGTCAATGAGAAAAAGTAAATAGGATCGTGATGTACGCTTGATGTTACTTTTTGGTCATGCTCATGATAACATCTATTTTTAATATGCATAGTGTTTGCTTCATATTAATGGTTGAACATGGATAAAAAACTCACTTAATGGAGACTTGAAGTTCCCTTGGGTGTTGCCACTCTCATATGTCTACTCATTCATGACCCTACTTAATGTTACTTTTTGATCATGTTCATGATTATATTTATTTTTAATATGCATATCATCTATTTCATATTAATGGCTGAAAAAGGACAAAGGACTTATTTAATGGAGATTTAAGACTCCTTTGGGTGTTGTCACTCACATGTTTATTCATTCATGACCTTGCTTTTGTAAGCCCACTAGTGATCATGTCATGATATAAAAAAAATGATTCTTGGAAGATGGGATATTAGTTCTTGCCCATTATGTACACTTTTGTGCACAAGTCTTTCCCCAAGGGTTGTTTTAGCTGAACCTAACCTATGTAGGTTTGATTTGGGGTCCTATTCTAACTTGATTTTCTTGAGGCTACTTGTTGGACAACAACCCAAGTTTGAAGTATGTGTTCTTATTCCCTAAATTGATCAAACATAGAGGTATATATTTCATATCTTTGTTGCATCTAAATTATCAATGGTTGCTTGTTGGTTAGGTTTGGAAAAGTTGAGGATTATATCATGAACACATTTAGGAATTTCTTGTAAATTGTGAGTCATGCATGAAGGCACCACCACTTGGAGTGATCATAAGGTGCTTATTTCTCAAGTCATAATAACTGAGTTCGAGCATGGGTACAACCACTTGAAAGAGGTTAAGCTTTCACTCATCCATAAAATCTTACATAAATGATGGATTTGATTTTTGAGTATGATGGGCTTATGAGTTACTCTCTCTCTCTCTCTCTCTCTCTCTCACTCATGCACTTGGTATTTCATGTTTTGTGATCATTATTAATGAATGCCCCCCATCATTCCCATCATTCTATCCAAGGATGATGATCTTTGTGTGTGCTAGAAGGGCTTAGCCTTTAGAGATGTTTGATGTATTAGCCCCCACCATTTATCCAACCTTGGTGTTCTTCTTGTGTGGGCTACAAGATGCTATATGGTTGAAAACACTTAACGTTTGACAATTGAATGGCTAAAGGATCAAAACAGAAGAAATTATGCATACTGATGATTGATTGTCTTTTCTATGATGGAAAGTGTGAAGTTTACATGCTTTGTGCTATTGAATATTGCAACGATCCATCTTTCTTCAGTTTTCATCTTGACATTTGTGGAAATGTTTGTGAGTCTACTTTGTTATGATAATTTATGTGGTTAGTGTTGATTTGTAGAACTATCTATCATTTTACGATAGATAGATTTAGAGTGTTGCTAATGTGCTTATATTGATGATTGGCTGAATGACCAACTATTCTTCTTTGTGATGGATCTAAGTTGTGGTAATGTGTGTTGTATGTTACTAGATGCAAGATGCTAAGACGTGATACCATCTAATTTAGCATATATTAATGGAATAAACAAAAGGAATACTGAGCACAAATGAAGGTGAAATGTTGTATTATTTGTGAGGTTGTTACTATGATTTGATTATTTATATGTTGCATAACCTATGTGCATTAAAATGATTTCTTAAACTGATTAGAATGTTTCTTTGTGAAATGTATATATATAAGTGTGGTTCAGATAATTATATGTGTTATCTCTAAGAGCTACTTTGCGAATGCTAATTATTAAGCAATCAAATTTGGAAAGAAAAGAAGAAACAAAGGTTCTTTATGTTATGCCTCGCGCACTAAAAGAGGTATGTTTTGGTTAGCATAAATGATTCTTTTAAATATACATATAGCCATGTTGCTAAGGAACTTAACCTATAAATCAAGTGGAAGTAACCTAGCCTATGAATCAAAAATATTATGTATATTATAGTTGTATTATTTTAATAATGAACATGTAGAATATCATGTATGTTGTTGATGCTCCATTCTTTAGATTTTCATCACTTAATAAAATATAAGTACCCCCTCCATGGTTGTAGAAAAGTCACATGATGACCTTTCAAGGCATCATAAGACAATGCAATAATAAGTTCATTGCCATCATCATCATCCTAGCCTTGCCTTAACAAAATGAGGTTGGCTGCATGAGTCCTTTTTCATCATTCATTTCTATTAAAAGCTAGATCTTTATTTATTTGTAAGTTCTTCAAATCATCTTCGATCGTTTTTTCTCATGTTTTCTTTGGTCTTCCTTTCAGTGGCTTTCCTAAAATATTGATGTAGCAACCTTTGTTTATAGGCTCATTGGTTGACCTTATTTGCACATGTCCAAACCATCTAAACTGCTATTCTTGTAGCTTATTTGAAATAGAAACCACTCCAAGTCTTCCTCTAATGTCTATATTATGTCATTTATCTCTCCTAGTAACATTTAACATCCATTGAAGCATTCACATTTTTGCCACACTAATTTGTTGTTCATGCCTCTTTTGTACTACCCAACATTCAGCACCATATAAGATAGCAGGCCTGATTGTTGTCCTATAAAATTTCCCCTTAAGTTTTATTGGTATTCTTTTATTACATAGAACACCAATAGTCTGTCTCCATTTTGACCATCTTGCCTCAATTCTATTTCTGATATCTTTATCAATTTCACCATTTGATTGAAGGATTGATCCTATGTAGCAAAACTATTTGCCATGAGGGATTTTCTTGCCTTAAATTGTCGCTTCTATTTTACCACTATTTATGTTATTAAAATTGCATTCCATATATTGTGTCTTACTTCTGCTAATTTTTAAGCCTTTTGATTCTATAGCATGTTTCGACTTCTCCATTTTAGCAACAATTTTCTTAAGCTACATCCACCAACACAAATCATCTACAAATAGCATACAGCAATGGATTTCATCTTGTATTTCCCTTAGTAATTCATCCATAATAATTGCAAATAATTATGGGCTAAGTGCAGACCCTTGATGTAGACCTACTATGACTGGAAAATCAGATGTTATTCCAAAAGCTATTATTGTGACTAGAAAGAGAAGCTGAACAACAACAAAAAGAAGACTATGGCTGAAAAAATATTTAAGGCAAAGAAATGAGAAGAGCTAAGATATTGAGATGATCAACCAACATTGTCCACCACACATAGCAAGAGAAAGATTCATCTTACCTTCTTCCTCAGTTTTTTTGATTACCAAGAACAATTCATGATAATATTGGATTGCTCATTAGCTCAAATTTCCTGTTAATTTGGTGTCTTCTGTGGCAGCCACAATCTTCCCTTGTTGCTATTCTTTTTTTTGTTTTTGCTTTGTTTCAACTACAAGAATGAAGACTTAGATGGTTTGGGCATCTGCAAAGAAGATCAAACAATAAGCCTATAACCAAAGGTTGCTACATTAGTGTTTTAGGAAAGCCATGAAAAAGAAGACTAAAAAAGACATGGGAAAAAATGATCGAAGATAATTTGAAGAAACTACAAATAAACAAAGATCTAGCTCATCATAGAGGTGAATGGTGAAAAGGAACTCATGTAGCCGACCCTATTTTGTTGAGACGAGGCTAAGATGATGATGATGATTTATGTACCTTCTCGAGTTTGATTTTTTTATCTTTCTACGAGTCCAATGGAGTGGGGGAAATCTAAGATGTGAATTTATGGATCGTAAATATTATTATTATGCAACTGTAAAGACTTGAAAATTATCAATTTATATGTTTCTTAGGGTGGCCTATTGGCCTGGACAAATCTGTTGATGAACAGCATCTGATTATGGTTTGAGAAAAATCAAAATCTGATCTGTAAATAAAAAACATCAGACCTATACATTGTATTAGAGGAATCTTGCATAGAATTTTTACCATTAATACTTACTTTTCATAGTTGTATTTTTTTTTTTTTAAATTACGAATGGTTGAACTAAAATCTGAATATGCTTATCATGTTATGTGCTAATTAAACATGACTTTTCGTTGATGTCAGTATACTAAAGAATCACAAATTATGCTTAAGGAGCATTAGTATTTCTTCTTAGTGTTGTTCAAACCTTATGTGGTTATCCATTAGAAAATTAGAATTCATTATTTACTATCGTAACCAAAATTCAAGGCAGCAAAGCTTGCATTGTATGTTCTTTCTTTTACTAATAGCTAGGATATATGTAATATTATATATATTGATTGATATTAAAAGTTTTGAAATTATTTGTTAACATTAGTCACTAAGGTTTGTTGATTGACATTGGATGTAGTTATTTTTAATACTTTTATTAAGAGTTTTGATAACTTGATTTGTAAACTACTATTTCATAAGATTTTTGTGCTTGTTGCTAGCTGTCTATGTAACAAAGTTTATTGATGTGTACAATCTAGTTTTTAATTTTTCCTACTTGCAGAATATTGAATATGTATCATTAGCATCGATATTGTGAACAAATGCAAAGACTGCTATATTATTTTTTATTTCAGTTGCAATTTATCAGGTACATAAATATTCTATTTTCCTTCAATTTGACTTTCCTTATGATTGATTGCATTATATTTACCTTCAATTTGACTTTCCTTATGATTGATTGCATTTTGGCTTTACATAATTTGAGTTTGCTGAAGTAAAGTGATCAAGCTGCTTGGCTTCTTGCTGAGCTATAGATGGCAATGGATATGATTTCAAGTTGTAGATATTTTGACATTCGTATTGCACCTTGGATGCATAGTGTATTAAGAGATGTCAATTATTGCTACTAGATCCTTGGGCCATTCTTTCCATCATATAACTTTCTGTGTTATGTTTTATTTTAACTAATAGTTTTCTATGATCGTCTTTATCAAAGTTCGATTTTTGATAATTGACCAACCTTTTGGGGAAACGAATTCACCCTTGCATTTTCAACTAGCTTGTTGGGGGCTTCAGGTGTTAACTTTTCCTTCCTATAAATGGGTGTTACCAATATTGTCTTAGCCACTTTTTGGGGATTTGTTGAGAGAGTTGTCAAGTCCCACTCCATTGTTAAATGGTATTTTATTCAAACCCACATTTATCTCAATATGAAAACTGAGAAATCTGAATCTAAAGGGCCCTGGATCTACTATCTATGCTAAACAGAAATTAAAGAACTTTGTTAGAACAAAAAACACACTTACAATCTGTTAATCCAGAATCTATATGTTTATGAATATGTGCTGCTACAATTATATAGACTTGGATCCTTCCAAGAATGGATTTGAAGAGATAAGCATGAGTCTCTAAAATCATGGGAATGATCCTTATCATCTTATTTATGGATGAGATAATCATGGGTATGGATAAGCATGGACAACTAGGATCTCATCTTATTTAGAATAAATAAAAGGATGAGATCAATCTCCTAATAATGTGAAATGTCTACACATCATCTTCCACAAAAACATGATATGCTGGAAATTTTACTAATAAAGATCAAGAAAGTTTGGCACCATGCTAATCCATCATGGTGGCCAAGTTTGATACATTGCAGATTTTAATTGTTTCTCTCTTTCCAATTTAGCATATTTGTCATGACATTTACTTATTCGTTTGCTTAAAAGTCAGAATTTACTTCTTTGATTTTAAAAATTTCCAGTTAGAGACTGCTATATTTCATGGTTTTTTATTTTTCATTCCCTCAGCAACAATCACCGTAAATCTGCCCTCTATTCTATTTTTAAAAAAATATATAAGAAGCTTTAAAAACCAGAATTTAATGACTGAAAAATTGGTCATGATAACTCTCCTTTGTTTCAGGTATTAGTGTTTTTTATGACATCTGAAAATTAAGATACATTGCTGTTTCTTTTTTGTTGATAGTTGCATTATGAGATATTTAAAGTTTCCTTTTAAAGTATTTTCCTTAAATGTTAATAACGATGCATTGTAAATCTTGCAATATTTGTATTTTTGTTTGTGTAAACAATATCATTATTCATGTAATTTGGTTAATGTACTAACCCTTTTATTTACCAGCAATAATGTTCGTTTACTTGGGCAAAGACTAGTTTAGCCATATAGTTATAATATATATCTATTATTTGGCCTAGAAAATCTTTTTCTTTCTCAAATTAATGAAATCCTAGAATTGATTCACTGATAATTGAATTTTCAAAACCAGTGTTAAAAAAATCATGTCATGGCAGTTGTTTGTTATGATCATTACTATTTATTTTCAATAACAAAGTCCAACCAACTGGTAATTGCCCTCTAAAGCAAAAAGAAAACGATAAAAAAAAGATATGTATGTGATCATGTACATTTACTTGTTTTCCACAGAATAAACCCACATGAATTATGATTAAAAGCACTTTGCGATGCAGAGCCTACCTCAATAGACCCCAAAAGGACCCATTCCACAAGTCTTCCAAGCAAATTAAGCTTAGAAAACAAGAACAATACAAGGAATTAGAGAATATTCTCCCTTTTATTAAAGCATCTCTCAAAATATAGAGAAATACATCAAAGATTGAGGAGCCAAGCTCAACTTGCAACTCTCCCAAGGATCTTAGAGGCCACACATATCCCTACAATCCTCAATTGCTCACAATGGAGCCAAGCTCAAGACAAAACACTTATAAGAGATTCTCCTAATTTTTCTCAAGTGTTCTCCCTTGCCTCTCACTCAAATTCCTTGCACAAGCTCCCTTCTTGCAAAGACCTCTCAACTCTTGCCAAAAATCATGCCTTGGACACTTATTATAGCTTCTCCTATGACCTTTCATCTCCCCGGGTGCCCAAAATCCAGATTTGTATCCATTGGAATCCACCAAAAAAGATGTCTTTGGAGTTTTGAGATGTCATTCCCGAGAGTGAAAACATGCACAAGAAGACATCTTTGTGGCCTGCAAGATGTCTTTCCCAAGACTGGGCTCAACACAAAAGACATCTTTGACCCTTGGAAGATGTCAACAGGCCTGGGAAGACATCTTGTCCTAAAAAAAGATGTCTTTCTAGCCTGGTAGGATGTCTTATCTCAGCATGCAACGTCTTTCATGTCAGCATGAATTATCCCAAGATGTGTAGCCTAAAGCCCAAACTCACCAAATAAGCTCATATTAGTCCCAAAACACCCCAAATGCATCTTGAACTCCATAAGACACAATGCAAGATACAAAAGAAGACAAGCACACAAAACAATGCATTGAGGATTACATAAAGGGTTGGGTGATGTCCTCATTACTTTGGGACTTAATATAAATCATGCACCTAAATTCACAATTAGTAATTAGGTGAATGAAGCATTTGATTGGTGTGCCTAGTGTGAAGCATGTAGCATTTCTACAAACATTAAATATTTTTAAAAATAATAATATATTCATCCCAATACCTTGAATGAATGGGCTATATTGTTTTTTTTTTAATATATATTGCCTTAAAGGCATAGATGAGCACCACCATCCAACCCTACCTTCATGTATGTTCACTTAGGCTTGATACCATGTGCCATTGAATCCAAGGGGTTGAGTTGTAGAACACTTAAAGGTTTTCAATAATACATGCACCATTTGTAAGTGTCTACCTGCCTTACATGTGATCCCCAATCACCTATCCAAGGTGGAATATCAAAAAATAGTCCAAAAATGATAGTTGAGAAAAAGCCTAATTTTTGTAGTATATAACATAAAGATAACCCAACTCACAGCCAGATCGTGATCAAAATCTTTGAACTGAATGGCTCTCAATATAGGAATGCAAAGTTGCATTGTATAGGCAAAGTAGTTGATTTTATCCTTGGTCACTATTAGAAGCCTTTGTAAATTAAATTATCTTGTTTGACAAAAATGTACTCGAATATTAGGACTACATTCAACTCCATCCATTGGTGCAACTCGTGAACGAAACTTGAAATGTGAATTACACAACTATTTCTGATTTTTATAGTTTATTAAACAATAGGAAATGATAGCCACCACCTTTGGCTATGCATCTCCTTGAGGTATCATAATGAAGATAGGCAACACGTAATTGATGCATTAATGTTATAGTTATGAAGAACAAAAAAGCCCTATGTCATCAACAACATGTTAAGGTCATTGAAGGTATTTAGTAATGTAAGCCTTCTAATCAACTCACTATTACATTGAGTCATATTCATATTAGTTGCTAGTGTAAGTCTAGCCCTATTTCTAGGAACTGGAAAAAGATGTAGTAAAAATATAAAGGTAGCTTATTCGAAGACCTACAAATCTAACCAAATTCTAGTCAACTTTCTACCTGAATTTGGGAAAATTTGCAAACCATTTAACATTTCCCATGAGCCAGTCAATTTTGAAAAACTTAATTCATCATCCTACTATTGATTATAGTCCATCTTTAAAAGGTATATCTATCAAGCCATGATCATTCATGAATTTTTAAAGTAGGTTTACACTTTTAGCATACCAATGTTTCCTACTACCTTTTCATATTCTTGAAATATAGTATTAAAAAAGGGGTAATGGAACCCAAAAGAATGACTATAAGTACATCCTAAGACATATAGCCAACATGACAATTTAGCAAAATTATAGGGAAACACTGTCTTAAGTGTGACTCAAACTAGAAACCTCTTGCCTAACAAGACCATGAGCTAATCGTTGGAGCAACCTATCACTAGCTCTTATTAAAATAGAACCCCTAAGTCGACATGTTTGAATTTGAAAATTATTCCAAAATTTCTCCTTTTCTAAGAAATTGCCAATTATATGCATAACTCACAATTGAACTCATACCCTCATAACTAAAGGTACTTTGATGAAAAGTTCATAACCAATTCAACCATGCTCATGTTTAACAATGAACTCATAAAAAAATAATTTCCAATGCTCTCCATATATTTTAATATTTTGTAGGCAATACAATGATTTAAAAGTGAAAATGCAGTGTTATCCATAAAAGAAATAATTTTCAAAGTATTTATCCTCTTGATTTACCAACATTTTGGTGATCAAATGGTTAAATGCTATCACTAGAGAACACTAGGGGACAGGTTCAATTCTATCCAGATGTGTATTTATCCTTGTTAGCAAGAAATTGATATGTAGAGCCGTTATAGCAATTACCAAAGGGCTGCACAAAGTCCATAGTTCTAAGTTTCTCATAATGATAACTAAATCAGCACCACTTAATGTTGTATTTAGGGCCAACTTTAGGGTTTGATTTGGTAATATTATTACAATTTGATGAGGCCAAATCTATATTGCAAAACATTATGTTGTCATTGTCATGCCTTATCCCCATTACATAAGGTCAGCTATATGAGTTTTGTTTCACCATTTGCTTTTATTAAGAACCACATAACTTGTAGTACCCAAATCTATGATGTCTTTATTTATGCTAGCAAACCATTTACATTTAGGTCTATCTCTTTGTTGGTTCCACTCAACTTTAATAAAACAATTTCTTCCTAATAAAAAAATATTCTCCTTCATAATAAGTAATAGAAGCACACTTCCAACCATTCTTCTTTTAATATTTTCTTTTTGTTATTTGTTAGGATTTGATAATATTTTAGGTCTTCCACTGAAGGAAGCATTCATTTTTTCCATGTTCCTAGGAAGCATGAATGAGGTTTCAAGTTGTGAGCTATAGTAAAGGATATTAAAAATAACCCTTGCTAACATCACAAAAAGGATGTTGAGGCTTTGTTATGATTAATGAATGACAATTGATGATTAATGAATAACAGTTGATGATGGCTTGGTATTGTTATTGAATCTGCTTGTATCTTCCTAGACAAATATAATTGAACTTGTTCACTTTTAGGTCATTGTCACACCATGTTAAATTTGTAATGTTGAGTTTTTTCTTCTCAAAGTTGCACTCCAGTTCCAATATGCTGAGACACTGCTTTAATTTTTCACACTGCTTTTTAAAAGAAAGCTTTTAAATAAAATTATAATGAAGAAAATTTTAAGGAAGATTAAAACTAATGGGCTTTCTAATTAGTCTCATTAAGTCTCAGAAAAACATATTTCTTCTAGGTAACTGTTAATAATAACATCAAATAACTAAGACAAACAGAAAAGAAATACGCCAAATGCTATCAAGAAACTTTCACTGCAACTGAATCCTTTATTATAATCTTGGAGAAAATGAAAAATAAGAATAAACTGCATTATTTTTAATAGGAAGTAAAAGCTGGAAGTCATTGGTCAAACCTTCCCAGATATATTGGGCTGCCAAGAAATATCCGTGAAAGAAGGGCTGATGAAAGCGGTTGAAGTGGGTTGTAGAGGGCAACGAGTGCAGGTCCCAAAATCCTGTTTGACCACGTCAAGAGCCCATAATTAACTGCTGATGCAACAATCCCCTGCAATGGTTTTAACATTCTTGAGAAAGGATAAAAATTTTGGTGAATGGCTGTATTTGATGTTGATTAGCTGAGAAACTGTGGACATGAATGACATAAATCACCTCAGGTTGCCATGAAGGTAAGAAACACAATGAAAACTAAAATGACTTTAAAGTCTTGTTGTTATTACCGCAAATAAAACAGAGCCTATTTCTGAACCTGTCAAAACCCAGTCTGATGTATCATTTGCTGTAATTAATCCAGTCAGGACCATTAAGCCAGAACCAAATAGGTATGAATACGCAGTCAAGGATAAGCTCGCAGGGTAACTAACAAGAACTGGGGCCTGCAAAAATAAGCAATGACTTTTTGTTGGGCATGCATGATAACTGGAACACACAATTACAGAAAATAAATTATCTACTCTAAAAAAAATAAATGATGATGCATGTGTGCAAATCACAAAATGCCTTGAATATATCCAGATATCAAAGCATTGTGAAGATATGCATAATTAGATAACATACTAAAATATTTGTCTCTGAATTATCTAGCAAGCATTCTAACGCAGAACATTCTACCAAATTTAATTTGTCCATGTCATCAAGGCAATAGCTGTAACAGTTTCTCAGAAACACAATTAAAAGCAACAGTAGTAAAATCTTACGTCTTAAACAGCAACAAATTTTAAATGACACAGTAGTTTTATATCTCCAACATTTTACAAGAATGTGTTCTTGTTTCCTTTCAAACATGTTGTCTACAATATACATAATACTTCCCTAAGAAAGCTTTTAGACACCGATAAGCTACAAAAAAGTTAAGTACCCCTGCAATTCACTACTTATTGAGAGTAGCAGAGTGAGTGGGAAAATTAAGTAAGAAACAGCTGTTTATGAGATAAATTAAGTGATTTAAATCCACAAACCATTAAGATATGTGTCAAAAAAAAAAACACCACACAATTCTAAACAAGAACATACAGTTTATCGCTATGTTGGGTGGTTGGCAGTGCAAAATGAAAATGATGAGTTCTTCAATGAAAAGATTGAGACTGATTTCTCTTATGGTGGAAATTTGAAATATTGCAGAAAATTTGAAAGTTCATGTGTCTATAATGAACTGACAAAATATATTTGTTAACTGATATAATATATTTGCTACTTCTGTTAGGAAATTTCTTTATAAGTGTGCACACATTGGAGTTAATTTTAAAAATAATATGTAGGATGAATCAGTTTGAGGAAATATTTCAAAATGTATATTTTCATCATTTCAGGAATATAAACAAGTAGGGAGATGCAACAAGCTAGCAAAATTGATTCTTTGGGTCACACAAAGAAATAAGAGTACAAATAGCATTAGTTTAACATAGAAATACCAACCTGTAAAGCTAAATACAATGCAAAACATAGACAATTTCCTATCAGGCAGACTACACCAATATGCCAAGTCTCAAGACCCATCTGCATTAATCCTGTTGCCGCCCAGCTAACAGGTTCTGGCTGGGATTTAGCAGCTGCTTCACTCGCTGAAAGAGGATCCAAGAATGAATGCCCCAAGAAAAGTGGTCCTCTGAAAACAGCCATTAATATAGCACCAGATACACATATAACTGTGCCTGAAAATTTCAGCTTTCCCTCTACTGTATGCCAATTCAATGGTTCTGTGCTGCTCAAATGAAAAAGTCAACAGTTACAGTCATCTTGATGCAATCTGATCTTGTTAATTTTCCACAAAAGCTTCAAATGACATGTAAAGGAAACCCTCACCCCATTACTGCAGCAATGATAAATGTAAAAACAGGAATTGCAGGTTGTATAGCTGCTGCATAAGTAGGATTAGTATAATTGAGCCCCAGGACAAAGAGCAGCTGATTTCCAAAAATTCTAATAAACAATGATTACGTAACAATATAAGATTCCATTCATAAAATCAATATAGTGGTGATGGAAATCACTAAGAAACTTTTGGATGTTTCCTTACCCTGTTAAACCTAGAATGAAAAATGACTGAATTAGGGGGCGTGTAATAGGTGGCCGTATCCTCCTGCATTTATAGTCACGCATCATTTCATTAATTCATTTATAGCTTAGACGAAGCTTTTCTTTATAAATATTTTATATAATAATTGAAACTTCTGGTAACATGTGCTTTCAAAAGGATCTTTAAAAATAAAAGCTTTGGCAACTGGAGAATATTACTTTTAATGCTTACATTGGCACATAACAAAAGTACAAATCATTATTGACGTAATTCATAGTAAATTTCTAAATCTCTTTTTAAAGTCTTGGCAGAAAGGGTATAAAATGTTATGTCAACAACAATTGCCAAGCAAGATTTCTAAAATGTAGATAAACTTTAGATCAAACTATTCTGGTTCATAAAATTTTTCATTCTGCCTCCAAATAAAACAAAGGTTTACTTGGTTTGATACTTAATTTAAACAAAGCTTACGATCATGATTTATGGAGATTTTAGAATACAATATTACATAAATTTGGATTTTTAAATTATCGAGTGTTTGATCCTCAAAAAGCATTATGCCAGTCTTTTCTCAGTGTTAAAGGGGAAGCCCAAAACAGATTTTACAACCGCATTGAGTTAATATAAAAAGATCATATATCATCTTTTCTTTTCATTACAGTTGTTGAAGCTTATAGTTGCTTGATTTCATACCTGTGCATTTTGTTGATGATACATTCACCTTCCTTTAAGTAGAAGAATGCCACATCCAAAAACCTCAAGGGGGTGTTAGACATTTTCCATGTCCAAGAATTAAAAATCAGGCTTAATATTATCTGTGTAAAGAAAGATCATAAGAATGTGTGTCTTGCCTTTAAGTTCTTCAAGTTCTCTTTCTTTGCTTTCCAGTATTTGTACTAAGTTCAGCATCAAAAAGATCCTAGTTGTTCTCTCACAAAGCATGCTGAATTTCTACAAGGCGGGTCTCTCAGAAAGCATGCTGAATTTCTACGAGGCAGGTCGGTGTCTGGATTCAGAAGACCCAATGGCAAGGACAGTTTAGTGTAAGCCACTTTTACAAACACAAGTTTGGAAGTTGAGGATAAGGATGCTAATGGTAGGAAGTGGCCTAAAAGTAATAATTTATAAGTCTACAATTGTGGGTAACAATAACTGTGTGACAAAAATGAGTATTTAAAGAGACATTAGTAGGTTTGGAAGTTGTGGATAAGGATGCTATTGAGAATAAATGATCTAGAAGGAACAATTAATAAGTCTGCGACTGTGGATAAGGATACTGTATGACACAAATGCTCATCATCCTAAGCATTTCTAAAGAGTTTGTCTAACTTGTTAGAAAAGAAGAGTCAACATACAAAATGTGGACAATCTTGGCTGGGAACTTTAAAATTAAGAATGAGCCTAAGATCATCTCACTCTAGAACTAATTCAACTCAACGCCGTTGAAGGAGAGAGAACCAGTCATAACCTTGGTCAAAAGATGTCAAGGTGCATGCAGGTTTGCGATCTCAAAATGCTCAGGTATCAAATGAAACAATTAAGTTTTGTTCACTGAAAGTTTTGACACCATCTTATGAGGCTTGTCAAACCATACAAAGATATACGGTTGTCGGGCTTTGTACCAAAGTACTCAAAGAAGAAGTTGAGATGAATCCTACTCTGATGTAAATAAAAAACACTTGGTACCAAAGAGACCATTGACCACAAAAGAAGGCAACAATCATGGTATCTTCATATTTGCAAGGAGAGAAATTATGATCCAAAGCATTGCTAAGAGGATGTGAAGAATGCCCAAACCAAGATTATGAGCATGTAGCAAGCTAATAAATTTTCCAATATTCATCCAAGAAAAATGCAAAAGGTGAAAAGTAAAAATAATAAAGATAAAAAACAATGACTGAAAAAGTTGCAAAAGAAAGAAAATTTCTGCAAAACTTCACATTGATTTCAATGCCAAAACAATGACTAATGAAGATGTTGATAACGCAGCCTATGTTGATTCTAGTGTCGCTCATCACTTTTAAAGTAATTTATCTGTGCTGATAATCCAAAGAAAGTAATGAAACCGCATATCATAACAATTGATGATGATCAGCTAATCCAAGTTAAATGTAAGGATATTAAAATTAATCATTTTTTGTTAAAGGATGCTTGTTAGGATGCAAATTTCTGTATTCCAATTGCTTAAATATGATTCCCAAGCAAAATTTTGTAAGAACCATCACAGTTAGCTTTATCATCATTAACCATGGAAGCCAAAGTCTTGCATTTGGAGTAACTTACGGCAAAATTTTCAAGTTAATCAATAATCACATTGAAAATGTATTTGTTTCTGCCAAAACAAAATTTAAAAAAGAAAAAGAATTGCTCAAGTGACATTTCAGCCTTCGGCATGTGGATGTATCAATTTTGAAAACAATTATTCAATTCTATCACAAGATTCCTAAATTGTAAAATGGGAAAGATGCATCACTTGCCATTTCCCAGACACAATAAGCATGACACTACACAACCATTAGAATTATTCATTCTGATGTATGTAATTCACTTAGTCCTCAAGAAAAGGAGACTGAAAGGTACTTTAGGTTGTTCATTGATGGCTATACCCATATGACCTGGCTCTATGGCCTAGTCGTTAAATCCCAAGTGCTGTAAAAGTTTAAACATTTCAAAAATAAGGTTGAAAACAAGAGAAACCATATAATTAGTGTTTTAAGGTCTTATGAAGAGGGTCCATAAACCTCTAATGAGTTTATAAGCTTTGATAAGAATGTTTGAACTAAACAAGAATTCGGCATGCCTTATACACCTTAACAAAATGGTCTTGCACGGAGAAACAATAGAATAATCTTTGAAATGATAACAAACATGATGCATGGGGCTCACATACCAAGATTTTATAAATTCAGGAAACCTATTATGCATCATCATTATCATCTTCCTAGCCTTGTCCCAACAATATAGGACTGGTTACATGAGTTCTCTTTCGTCATTCACCTCTATCAAGAACTAAAGCTTAATCTATTTGTAATTTTTCATATCTACTCTTAACTTTTTCTTCTCGTATTCTTTTAATCCTCCTTTTAATGGGTTTCTTAAAATAGCTCATTACCTAATCTTCTTTGAACATGACCATACTATCTAGGATGCCATTTGTGTGACTTATTAGTGGTAAAAGTTACACTAAATCTTCCTTCAATATCTGTATTGTAAAATTTGTTTTGTATTGTAACTTTTAGCATCCATCTAGGCAATCACATTTCTACTACAATGATTTACTGGTCATATTGTTTTTTATAGCCCATCATTCAACACTATAAAAAATGGTAAGCCTGATCACTATCCTATAGAATTTTCCTGTTAATTTTATTAGGATCCATACATCATGGTTGCTGGTTGAAGCATGCTCATAGTTGGATTGTTACCTAGGTTTTCATTATACTACAAACCATACCAAGTTTGGAACATCAAGGAACAGAAGGTTGTTATTTCAAAAGATGTGGTGTTTTAAAACATCTTCAACAATCAGCATTCAACAGTTACAGAGGACAAAAAAGAGATCATGGTTTTGTTATTTCCAATTCATAAGGGTTTGCAACCTTTGGGTTCCTTGCAAGATGATGAAAATAAAAGAGCCACCACAAATCTGGAAGACAATTCCTCTGTTCGATTAGAAACTGTGATTCATCAATCATTATGGTTTAAGAATCAATTAAAAGACTTGAAGTTGATATAGCTGGAGTATGTTAATAAATTACTTATCAAAAGATTATGAAGTGAAGCATTTACAGCTAAAGATTTTCTTGGGCTGACTGACTCAAGTAAGAAGTTTAAAACAAGTGTTGCATGAGGATGCAAGATGCATCGAAGAATAAAAATTGTTTTGAGGCTACAAATGCATAAAATAATATATTGATAAAAAACAAAACTTGGAGACTTATCAAGCCTACATCATTCATGAAAATCCTTTCTTGTAGATTGATATTCCAAATCAAAAGAAAAGTTGATAACACCATTGACAAATAAAAAGCAAGGTTGGTAGTAAAAGGTTTTGGTCAAAGATAGAATATTAATTATAAAGAGATTGTAACTCCGACTATGACGCAAAGAACCATAAAGAGTATTTTATCACTTGGTAGTGTTTATGGTTAGAAGCCTCTCCAATTATAATTTAAGCTTGCCTTCTTAAATAGAGATCTGTAAGATGAAATATTTATATAGTAATTAGATGGCTTTGTGAATAGCTCACATTCTAATTATATCTACAACCTGAAAAAACCACTCTACAATTTAAAGTAAGCTCCTCAGGAATGGTACATAAAGTTTGATAATTATTTGAGTTTAATAGATGTAACGCAAATCCTAGTCATTACGTTTATTGAACACCAAACTCACATAGGATTGTAATCATACTACTTTATATTAATGATATAAAATAACTGGGAAGTCACAGTGGTTGATTCAACAAACTAACAATTGGTTAAAAACCCAGTTTGAGAGTTTGGAACTTGATTTTCTCAGCTACTTCGTTGGTTTTGAAATTCGTCACTATCCAATGCCATACATGCAAAACAAAAGAAGTATATGGTTAAATTATTGCAAAAATTCCATTTGTTGGATTGTAAGGCACAATTTGTTCCACTTGATCCAAGAAGTTAAGCTGGAAAAGATAACTCCAAACCAATTCTAAAACCCATGGTGTTTAGAAGGTTGATTGGAAAGTTGACTTACAAATACCAAACCTGACATTCTTTTTACAATTAATTTATTATCACAATTTCATCAAAGTCCAGCTTCAAATGACTTTGCTTAAGGATTACAATTACTTAGATATCTCAAGGGTACTCAAGATTATGGTTTGATGTTCAGTCGTCCTTCCCCCGAAATTGATTTGGGGACCATATTGATGTTGATTATGGTAAAGATGAAACAACAAGAAGTTCCAAAACTGGTTTTGTTATAAAGCATAGAGGCAAAGTGATGACATGGTAGTTTACCAAGGAAAAAACTATTTCCGTGCCTTAAATAGAGCCAAAATATTGAGCAGTTGTTAGCTTAGACACTGAGCTTAAGTAGTTCATCAATGATTTAGTGAGTTGAAGGAAGAAAGTTAAAAACTCATCATCATTTATTTTGACAAACAAAGTATCACCAAGTTAATTAAAAATTTGAAATTTCGTTTAAAAAAAAGGTATGGAAAGAGCAGTTCATTGTATCAAACATGCCTTTGCAGAATAATTCACAAAGAGTATCTATATCAAAATCAAGGATCAACTTGCAAACAGTTTTACTAACTCTCTGAATCTTCAAAAATTCAAAAAATTTATTGAAAGGTTGCATATGCACTTAAAGGACTCACAATTCATTCAAGGACAATGTTAAGAATGGCAAAGATCATCATCTGTTTTTACTTTTATTTAACAACCACCGTTGAACATTTTATAAATCATCACAGTTAACATTGTAAAATGTGTACAGTTATAATCAAAAATCAGTTTCATATATAGATGTTAAACTGTTAACTTATGACTAGTTACATTGGTTATGAACATTTTTGTTGTTCTGTGATTGCAGTTAGGTTCTTTCATTTGTTTTGCAAGACAATGAATACTAAGGCATGTAGAATATCAATGTTATCCATGTGAAGAAAGATCATCAACATGTGTATCTTGCCTTAGAGTTTGACTTTTTTATCCTAAGATCATTTGTTCTAAGATCAACACCATCAAGAACATGGTTCTGCTCTCACAAAGCATGGTGAATCTCTACATATTCATCTATTAGTGAAAAGTAAAAAAGAATTAAAGCAGCTTGCACTTGCATTGTTGCAACTCAATGCATTGATAAAATTTGGAGTGCTTTGCTAGCACATGTAATCTTTCACAACTAGGGAAATAAAATCAAAGGGACAAAAATCAATCTAGATAAAGTATAGTAGTTAGCAGTAAAAGATTGGAAGGACAATGTAATACATAAAATGGAACTTGACCACCTACGTATTTGAGTCTTGCACAACTATAATTTTTATTTCTGAGGTTAGGATTAGATTTATACCTTGGTATGATTAATTTATTTTTTAAAATTTGATCCTCTCATATTGATTGATCATTAAAGTCCCAAGAATAATCTCATGGTACTTCAATACAGTTTCTTCTTACTTTCTTAAAGAAAAAAGAAAATAAAACAAAATGTTTCAAATGTAAATGAGCCAGTCTCCTAAGAAAACATTTGGGTAAGCCTTTATTTCTAAGAAGAACCAAAAGAAAAAAAACGTTATGCAAGGAAACTCTAGAAAGAATGGCTCAGATGTTGGTTGGCTGGTGGCTGACTTCTTACAATGGCTAAAAAATTTATAATTAATTAGAAGTTGGCTTTAATATGTTACACCATATTTAATATCACGTTTATATTTAAAAATACAAAGAGAGACAATTGAATCTCAGAGAAATTAGAATATGACTTTTTAGCAAGATTCTAAAGGATAAAAAGTAATCTTTTTGTTAGACTGGGATATAATCTGTTACCCACGTGAATGTGGTAGACTCAAACAATTAAATAATTTGAATATGGTTGTAATTCAGCATTAAGGATTATGAATGAGGATATAATGTGAGTCAAATTGATTAAGAAAATATATTTAAACCAAACAAAAGAACCTTGAAGAACAACATATTATTAGTGCTTCAGCAACATCAAAAGGGATTAAAGAATTTGTGTACATGAATGAAAATGATAATATGAAAATTTAGAATGATGAGGCTTGGTTATAGAAAAATAAACACTCATTCCAAGTTGCAAAGAACTATGATACTTTATATACAAGTCAAATAGATAATGAAGTTATTTGTATGTAGAATGTAAGCCTTATTGTAAAAGTTCATGTTTTATTTTAATTTTTCTACAATAGTATGAAAAAATTTAACAACAGATAACTTGACAAAACAAGCCTAAATGATGGCGAATTGATATTGCTTCTGTAAAAATGCATGTGATGACGATAATTACATGTTTTTGTTGTGCACTACAACTGCTCATATGAAATAAAGCTTGGGCAACTGCAAATTAGCATTTTATAATGCTACAATCTTTCCAAGATCTTGTAGCAGCCCGCACCTGGATTGGTGGAACATGATGTAACGATAAAATTTGGTGTGTTTTCTAGCACATGTGATCTTTAAACTTGGAAGAGAGAGAAATTGCCAGTTTTTTTGAAGGAATAAAAAACAAGGTAGACAGAATATGCTGATGAGCAATAAATTTTGGAAAGAGAAGGTGAAATATTAAATAAGATTTAATTAACGGATCTTTAAAACTTCCAAGAATATAATTTTCATTGTCTTTGATAGCTTATGCACTGGAATTTTAAACATGTTTCTTCATTGATTTTAAGATCTCAGTAAAAGTTCAGTTTAGATCAATTTTTTTCAAATTAATAAAATTTCATTTTTTCCTATCCAATAAAAGGAAGTTCTGAAACCTGAAAGTTTGCAACTTTGAATGCAGCTTGATTTTCCTTTAATTTTAGAAGATGATATCTATAACCAATTTTTCAGTTTTAAGAAAATTAAGCATAAAGTCAAAGGAATGCTAGAACCTTTATACATAAAATATAGACATAATTATCAGATCATCACCCAGATGCTCAATGCTCATCCCACTAAGGTAGGGTCCTAGAAGGGTGGTGGACAAGCAAAAGCTTAACCTCTTTCAAGTGGCTATGCCCAAGCTCAAACCCAAGTCCTGCAACTTGAGAAACAAGCACTTTACCATCACTCCAAGTGGTAGTCCCTATAGACATAATTATTGGTAACTTTAAAATTAACAAATCATTACCGGGACCATGCTTTGTGTGATGAACATCCAGCCTCTAGGTGATGATCCTTTTTGACCCATTAATCAAGACTTAATATGCTTTAATGAAATCACTTCATACATTGTTATTATGCAGTGATGGCCTATAATAAATATACAAGAAACACTTAAATGAATGCTTAAGCAAATCATAGTTTAATTTTTCTAATCAATATGATAACTTTCAAAATAAGTTCTCTGTACAAATTATTATCAAATGGTCATATGAAAGTTATCAATACACCATGCTTAGAGCAAGTTCCAACTTCATTACTGGAATAAGGTTGCAGAGACAAAATCCAGATTTTCCGAAAAAAGTGCTGGCACTTGAAGGACCTAGGGAGAACATTTACATAAGAAATGCAGATGTTATGATGTTACAAAGAAGCCTTATCTGTAGGTTACAAAGGAAAGGAAAACTCGAATATAGTTTCATAAAGATGAAAAAATCATATTACAGTTAACAGCTTCGCATTCCAAGAAAGATGCATTGGCATGGGTATCTTAATAAAATTACAAAGAAAAATTGGCTACAAGAATAAACCAAGAAAGTACTTCACAAATCCAATGGAAGCCTCTTTTGGATACAAATTGGCACATGCAATCAAAAGGCTTCTCAATGTTGAATATACTGAATATTATAAATTTTATTACTGAATTTTCCTAATTCATATCAAGTGTTCACTCCATATCAAGCATTTTTGTGTCAGCCTGCAAACTGTTTAAAGCTGTTTAAAAAATTATGCTTTATATTTTGTTTTATTTTGCTGGTGTAACAAACAAAATACTAACTAGTTCAAGTGTATTACAAGATATATGTTGTACGTTCCATTGAAATATATGTGATTGTAATAACTGTAAGAATAAATTTACATATAATATAGTACATAACTCATGAATTTTCTTTAATATGCACATGGAGAATGAAAGGAAATTTAGAACTTGGAAACAATAATAGATATATGTGATGAATTAAAATTCAAGTTTAGAAACCATTGGTCGGTCGTTTTGTAAAAGGACGCCTTGTTTACCTTGACTGGTTAAAAGCTCTCCTCACAACCATTAGGTTCAAATCCGACTGTGCCATCTGGGGAATGGTACAATTCAGGATGATAACAGGCTGTTCAGTTTAGTATAAGGTTGATAGCCAGCCGTAACAAATACAGTCCAATCTACTACCCTTAATGGTCATGGGATAAAGGAAATGATAATAATTATAAAAATTTCATTGTTGGATTGAATACTGTAATATAGATTTGTCGCCAGATCTTTGTCCTTTTACCAAAAATCAATACAATAAGGGAAACTAGTAGACACATATAATCAGTATGCAAGGGAAACTCATGTTGTGACCCACCCTCAGTAAATAATTATAGACTGCACATGCAAAAACTAACGTATGCAAACACCAAAATCCCTGAAATGTAACCATAATAATCAACATAAAATCAACATTATTATAGATGGCAGAAAACAAAGTAACTTGATTAGATGTTTTTTAAAAGAAAAAACCATGATTAAACATAAAATATTTTGGAAAATAATAATGATAATACTTCTTTAAAAATTCGTGCATTGGAATAAAAGGAAGGACGAAGAAATCAACTTATGGGATAAAGATTTTACAAAAAGAAAATTAGGATTGCAAATAATTTTTAAAAAAAAATGCATACTTTTCCTTGAAGTAGGCAATCGGGCAGAGAATAGCTGATGCTGACAAATCCCGCAGAACACAGAAAACAACCTGGTTCATGCCCACAGAAAGGGCGAGCTTAGTAACAACATGATACGCGCCGTAGTTTAACTGCACCAGCACCAGTGCCAGATGAGCTTTCCATGCTTCCCCCGCCATTGAAAACATCCTCTTTGTCTACAGTATCAGAGATTCAATCTATATAAATCTCTGAATACCAATCAGACCTACAATTTTTCGTTCTTTTTGCTGCTGAGAAGGCATTCAGGCCTGTCTGATGATTATTGGTAACTAACCGAACACAAACCTTATTCTGAGCACTGATCTGATCTGGTTTGGTCTGCAACCTACTCTTGGTCTACATATACTTAACGGCAAAATGACTTTTTTATGAAGCATGCATCGTGCGATCTCTGCATCAGCTAACCAACAAACGTTGTGATGATATGCTGTCATGCAAACTCCGGTTTGGTGAACAAAGCGACAAAAATAAGGTTCACCAAAATTGTGGATTGCCTAATTGTTCCATGCACCATATTTAGCGGGAGCTGTCCGACCCGAAAAATGAATTTTATTAATAAAAAAGGAGTGTCAAATACAAGTGCGACTAGAAATAGATAACGAGAGGGGCCACTTAAATGAGCTAGGAATGTTTCATACGGACACGCCTTTTCAAACACCCAATTACAGAGGGGAGGAACAAAAATCTACCTTCCACCAAGGATCAATTGAAAACATGGACCATATTTATGCGTAGTCACAGTCATTTATGTCACTATTACATTGACATAAAGAAATTAAGTTGGAACTATAGCCTTGCATGTCAATTCAAGATTTCGTCAAGCAACTTTAATTTAACGTGATTTAAATTTTATGTTAACAAGGGATTCTTTAGCCCTATGTTTAAAAGCAATAAAAGGTAAAGGTGTTAGTAAGATTTGACTTTGAGACTTTAAGTTATGGGGTTGTTGGAACCTAAAATAATTGAAACATAGGTACACTACAAGATTTATAGAAGTTTATAACTAGTAAGATTTGAATTGGAAACTTTAAGTTATTAGAAGTTTATAACTAGTAAGATTTAACTTGGAGACTTCAAGTTATATGGTTGCTGGAACCTAAAATAATTGAAATATAGGTAGATCTCAAAATTTATAGAAGTTTATAACTTAGTTCTGCCTAGTAGAATCAAACCTATGACCTAGGGTTACCAAGCCAAAACTCATACCACTAGGCTAACACCTCATTAGCTATAGGTTCAATTTGATTAGGTGTTACTAAGTGATAAAAGTTTTACTTAAGTTCTCTGAATGTTTCCTATTGGCTATATGTCACAATCCCCATCTTAAATATGGACAAAACCACCCATCCACTTGGAAACCAATACTAAATATGGATAGAACCACCTGCCCACCTTCACCAAGCCAAAAATATGGAGGTTACTATGGATCAATCACCATCCCAAATATAGACATCCAAGGCCAAAAATATAGATATTAAGTAAGGTCTTGATGCACTCCAAATGATACCCTACACCCAACCATACAGATCACAAGGGTTCACACACAATCTAGCCAAATTTCATGGATTGGGCTAGTAAGATGTTGTAGATAACTATGCATGAGATCATTGATTATTGTCTTCCTAATCACAACTTGTGTTGGTTCAAGTAGTATAATTAAGTGTGATTAAGATGTATGATGATTTTATTATTATTAAAAATGTTAAAATATTTAAAATATTTAAATATTAAACTAATTATCTATGTGTAGAAAAGAAATTTAAGCTAACCTAAGTATTGAATATTCATTTCTACTTTTTGTACACATCTTAAACCTATACTAATATTGTTGGGTTACTAAGTGTTCACTACTAGGCATACCAAGTGTTCACTATTGGGATTACCAAATGTTAATACGTTATGCTCTAAGTGATCGCAATCAAGCGTTATTATAGAATAAAATAGTTAATTCCTAAATTGCATGAAAGTAGAGGGCATGGAAAGTAAAGTGCAAGAAGGTAAATTAGGTGCTACTCTGAATGCTACAATGGAGAAAATCAATGTTACTTTTGTTACTATCTTGCATATGTGTCCAAGTACATAGTGCACTCAAATAAAACTATGTACAATTTGTTCAATCCACACTAAGGGAACTTAGAGGAGAAAATTATAACCTTTATGAAATAAATTGCAAGAGTTTGGCTATGCTGCTAACTAAAGGTGTCATAAATGTAGGATGTGCACATTTATATAGATAAAATACAAGACAATGTCAATGCATCATTGGATGTGTCAATGAGGTTGTGTCAACGCATATGCATAGATAGAGTCAACTAACTTAAGTTTTATCATACCTCCACAATTGACTAAAAACTCGTCCTTGAGTGAACAAAGGTGGGATTAAGTTATTTACAAAATTTGGAGGAGTATGGAACTACTTATTACAAACTTAACAAGATGTGAGTGCCACATTACAACAAAATCATTTGCATACTTACAATGAAGCTTTACAAAATTATATACTTAACAAAAACTAGACTACATGCTATGTGCAAAAAGTGAGCCAATGATGATGCTTTAAGTGGTGTTAGGAGGTGGAGGCTCCTATGATTTTAGTGGATGTTCATCACACCTTGGTTCTATTGATGATCTTGATTTCCTTGTTGCTTCTTCTTCTGTCATCCAAAAGGCATCCAACAATACCTTCATCTTCTCTTTCATGCTCTAAGGATTGTTAATAGTCCATGCAGCATTACCTAGATTTAATGGTGTAGGCATGTCCCATAGGCAAGACAAAGAAAGGAATAGCCTCTTGACATTGATGAACCAAGCTACAAATTACTTGCGTTCAATGTCGAATTCTTACATAGTGTTTTGCAACTCCTGGTAGTTTGTCATTTTCTTTACCAAATTCTCGATGATCGATCATTGATCTTCAAACTTAGACACGAGAACCTTAAGCTTCACATTAGCTATTTCTAGATTTTTCTTAGTTTTCTTGTGGTGCTTGAACTCCATCTCATATAAAGAGGTAGGAGCCTACTTCTCTAATTCTGATCTTGGCCACCCTATAGTTAACATCACTAAATTTGCATCTCAGAGATTGATCAACTTCATATATTCGGTAATATCCTTGATTTAAAGCTCCTTCATGTAGATCTTTGCTTGATTATATATGTTTAGCCCATCAAAGATGGGTTACCATGTATCACCATGTTGTTGAAGTTGCTAGAGAGTATTGTTCATCTTTGCATTCACCAGTTTGATTTCCTCTCATTAATCTCCTTGAGCATGTTGACTTGGTTCCTATAGTGATTTTTTACTTTTTTGTATTTCAAGGTTTCATTATTCTAAGGAACAATCTCAATTACTACCTTTTGACGAATAGCACACACTTCCTCAATTAGCATATTCCTGTTTTAAGTAGACAATATCCTAACATCTTGGTTCACTATGATGAGTTATTCTTACTCTACTTAAGGTATTTCTCCATCTATTCTTTTTGTTTTTCTAACTTAAAGTAGGCACTACTTTTCCTTGGTGTAAATTTTGTTATCACATCACACCTAGATGAGATCATTATTGATGGTTTGCGACATTGCATTTGTATCCTAGATGGCCTTTCCTTTTCCTCCTTAACAAGGTGCTATTACTCCTAAAGCTTCTAAAAAGCTTCATTCCTTGTCATTCTAGTTGGATGATGGTTGGATTTGCCAAGAGGGCTATGAGTTTAACAACTTCTACTACCAACCATTTATTGATGGTGGTAGCCTCCTAAAGCTATGCTTCTTCGACTAAGAGTTTGTCCCCTGTTTCCAAAAATTTTAACTAGATGATTGAAATATATTTTCAAATATTGAATATTTCTAAAATTAGTTATTTGACTCCCACTAATCATTCTAACATGTCCTTGTACTATGTAGTGGTCATTCCCCTACACTCAGTTCCTACAAATACTTGAATGTCTACCATGATAGTAATATTAGATATTGGTACTACAAGAATCCTTAGAGCCTTTCCAATTAAATCTATGATCACCTCACCTTTTGTTTCCTAGCCATTGTGCAACATGATTGAGATTGCAACATCTTCTCCTTCTTCCAGACACACACAAAGGATTGTGGTATTACCTAAGATTTCAAGAAGTTGCATAGATGGCAGGGATATCACAACTTCTCCTATGGTAGGGTTAGCACAAACAGTCACCTTGACTTGTTATGAGAAGAATAGGTTGCCTAGATTGTCTAATGGCTAGTTTATGGTTCTAGCAACCTCATTTAAATGACTCATCATTGGACAATAGGAAAATGACTTATCATAACTTTCAGATGTTTATTATTTCTACTACTCCGTAAGTCACCTTAGATGCTCTTCAACTCTAAATGTTTCACGTACAGGTGTTGGTGATGGTGGTGCTTTCTTCTAGAACTTTGTAGATGTCTTTTCCTTCATCATCGCCTACCATGATGGGACAAGATCCCTATGAAGTACGTCATTGGCATTGCAAGCTAGCCCTTCCCTCTTACATAAATTTTTGTAAAGTATGAAAAGAAGAGTGTCTTCCAGTCCTTCTCATTTTCCTTGAATCACTTCTCAATCTCAAGAAGTATTAATTGGGATAGGTTGATTGGGACTTTTTCACTTGGAGCAATGCATGCTTAGGTAGAGAAAAAGGTGACTTTGCTTGGCCATACCATTGGGTTCAAATGGTGGGTCATAATCCTAAGGTAGACTCTTTTTGCCTTGGTGAGGACACCATACTTCTTGTGGTTCATTCCATAGCATCACTATATCCATTTTTTGTTTACCTCAGTGTTTGTCTAGATGAACATCTTTGCAAGCTTAGTCTTAACGTTAGAGACTTCTCTACACTCCCACTTTTCTTTAACTCTCCTTCTTCCTTCACTACATAGTCAATAAGGCTTTTTATTTGATGGGCTCTCATTTCTAATAGTCTCCCTTGGGTGTAGACCCCAAAAGTTTTTCTAGTTTTATTCTGAAGCCTATCTATGATGTGGCATAGATGTTTCCTTTGCAAGAAGCCATGGCTTGAGCATCTATGAAGTAGAGAATAGTACCTGCTCAAGGCTGCATCAAGGGATTTATGATTACTTTGTCTCCATCCTTGGATTCACTTTCTCAAGTTGGACAATTTAGAGTATGTTTAGTACTTATTTAATGAGTTTCGATCTGTCGTGTCAACTAGGCCCCATCGACACAGTCTATTGCATCAACATGGCCCCGTCATTCTAGTCTATAAATACAAGCTCACCAACCACATTTATGGCATCAATTTTTCATAGTAGTAGTAAAGCTCTTACAGTTTGTCCATTTGAAAGTTAGAATATTTTTCCCAAGTGCCTATAGTAGAAGCCATTGAGTGTATGGATCTTTATTCGAGCATTGTTGTACCTGAGCACAACAATGTGTATGACAATAAAGATGAACTTTGTGATAAACCTTGCAGCATTTTGGATAGCTTAAATGTTTCATTGATGCATTTAATATTTTCAATTATTTATTTATTAAATTTTTTCTAGTAATAAAGTTAATAAAGTAATTAAGTAAGATAAGCCAGATAGATTAAACACATAAGTATGACCACTTTGAGTGTAACACGTATTCACTTGGTCATCCTAGTAGCGTTATTACTTGGTATGCCTAGTAGCATAGCACTTGGTAACTTAGCAATGGATATGTGGGTTCAGGATGTGTGCAGAGAGTAGGACTAGAAGCTTATGTTAGGACTAGTTAGATACTAGTTAATTAGATGAATTAAATTAGTTAATCTAATTACTTTATCTCTCTTTAAACACCAAAACCAGAAAATACAAAATGATAAAAATCAAATGCCTTAATTGCACTTAACCATACTAGTGTACGTCACCAGTGTAATTGGGAAGATAACCAATGACCTTAAGGCACAGTTCACTTCCTAGAAGACTAGTGCATCAAAAACTATAAAGTCCACAAAATTCGACTGGATCATGCGTGAATGCTTTGTGATTCATATGGTTAGGTGTAGGGGTACCTCGCCACTCATCATTATCATTAAATAACTCCAGCATTATACTCCATCTTTGAATAGATTTTGGTTCTAAGGACCAATACCAACTTTTAGCTTCTTTGATGAGTGTTCTAGGGAAGAGTTTTAGATTTTGCTAATCATTCTTAATGTTTTGAAAGGCATCGAAATCATGGAAGAGTTATGAGTGATGTTAAGGATTAACATTATAGCCTCATTTGAGCATAGGGATATTGTTCATGTCTAGTCACTTGATCTAGCTATCCCTTTAATGCTTGGTAGGAATATAGACTACCTCTTAGATGTTAATCATACTTCTAGTAGCAAGCAATATTTCATCATATGTATCATGTTCTTCATGGCCTTTGTCATGGCCATGCCTCCTATGGTGTTATCTAATATGTCTTCTTTCTCAGTGGTATTCTTATTATTCTTGATCTTGTCTACACTCTCTTCTCCCATCCTTATAATGGAGTCTTCAGTCATCTCCACCTTATCCATGATTATTTTCCCTTTAGTTATAATCACGCTTACCCTTGTTAAAGCTTGATAATGAAGATGGTCATGAGGATGAAGAGTTAGGAGAGTTATGTGGACTTGTGCTCCTTCTTGGATCTTCTTATTATTATTTAGATTATCGGTTGAGAGACCTTAGCCTTAAAGTCCTCTTTGCTCTAAGTAAAACTCTCTCCTTGCCTTGGTTGCTTATCAACATTGAATGTAAATATTGATGTTTACTTTGTTTCCACTAAAGGGAGGACAACATTGACATTGAGATTTAACATATTAATAGTTAGTGTCCTCCTTTTTTGATTGTAATGTTAGTTGGATGGGGGCCCCTTTTTCTTTGGAAGCTTTATGATGAGCCTTTATAAACTTGTCTTTTCAAAGTTGGACCTCAATTGGCCAGTAGTCCCTGGAGATATGATTAGATACTTATAATCTAGGGTTATTACTTGAAGTTCTAGCTTCATTAGTGATGACATGAACTTTGATGGAATTACATAATTAAGCGATTATTGTGTCCACTTTGAATTTTTTTGCATGAGTCAAAGTTTTAGGTTCATTTTATGGCCTCTTAACTCAAAGCCATCTTCAACAGTCCATATTCAATGTCTTGTGTTATTAGCAATGTGGTTTTTGATCTATATCTTCAATGCCTACCACAAGGGACATGTCATGTAACATGTAGCATCATTTTTGGATGCTTCCTTAGTTTCGATGTCTAGAATTATCTCTTGAGTTGATCCTAGCTTAAAATTTTTTCTAGCAAAAATATATTATTGATGTATACTATCATTTTTCTTTTCAACATCCAATGCCAATTCTTCCTTTGACGTCTAATTTCATTCTTCACATCAACTATCTACATGTCATTTCTCCTATCTAGAACCTTTTAGAAGATTCTATGGATCTTAATGTATCATTTCTTTGTGATGTACAAGGTATTTTTGACCTATAAATAGAAGGATACTCCTAAACGTAAAGGGATTGGTTGGTTGGATAACTAGATAGTCGACAATCTAATTGATTGGCTTTATATATATATTAACTCTATTCTTGTACATTGGTGATTTGAAAATCTTTCCAAAGATACAACCTCTTTGCAGAATAGTCACTCTTCTTAGAGATTATCAGTTCCTTTTTGAATTTCTCTTCTCTTCCTTGCTGATACATTGTATCCCCTTTGTGTTGTCGTTTTGATACATAGAAACCCCCTTTTAATTCAAATCAAAGCATAGATCTATCTTAATTTTCTTCCTATTATTTCTTCACGATGCCAAACTTGCAACATTCTAGTTAGATCTCCTTTAGGTGCATGCATCAGAGAGAAAGAATGAGACAACATAGCTCCTCTTTAGTGTGACATCCCATTCCCAGATCTCATGGCAAACATCAAATATACATTATACTAGACAATATGTGTAAGAAGATAATATACCAAACATCAATATATGTAACATTCAACATTATGCATAAAGGAAATAATAGAGAAAGTGCAGAAAGAAAAAGAAAATAATGCTTTATTGATATAGAATAAAGTATTTGGATTATGCTATGAAAGTGTTCCTTGGGGTTTTCTTCCTTCGACATCTATATCTTAGAGGCAATCCAACACTGCCACCACAGTTAGGCCTATAACTAGGCCAGAAGGGATAGTTAGTCCATTTCCTATCCCACTTTACCTAGCTCCTATGACTTGCCTGTAGCGGCTCTACTACACCATGCTGGCATGACCTCTAAGCTTGGGTATAAATGGCTTAGGTCAAACCCCCAAAGATTACCTCAAGAGACATGTCTGTTATTACAATGTACCCTTTCGGGTCTCAATTACAACTGCCCTTTTGGGTTTTGTTATGATAACAATAATTACTTATTATGAAGAAACACCATCATTATTATGCAACGACATAATTTGGGAATGGGCATGTGACAATCTACCCCACTTAGGTTTCATTCATCCTTGAATGAGTTCATGTTCACTATCTTTTTCCAGCTCCAATGCATCTTTTATGATCCTATGCTCCAATAATTTGATTTCTCCTTTAAACTTGAAATTATTTCTTGCTTTTTTATACAAAAAACATATATGTGAGAAAAATATATGGAAAATCAAATATTACATTCTTAATACTTACCTCATCTTCTAAGATAATGACAAGAAGTGAATTAAAGATCTACCAACCACCAATCCCTAGTCCTAACCAAGGTTACACAAAGTGCAACTCGAATCTAGTTATCCAAGTCAAGGTAGTGCAAATTCTTTATTCCTGACTTCCATTACCTTAGATATTTTACTTATAATTTAAAATATAAATAAAAAATGAAGAAAATAATAAGATTTATTAATAAAAGTAAGGGTGAAATACTTCCTAATCTTGATCAACCTTATGAATTGATGGAAGTAATTGAATTTTTCCACAAGTGGTATATGATCAGATGGTCTTGTTCGGGATGGCAAAGCTTTATCTTGATTCTTCTCTACTTCTTCTTTAGAAATTAACTCTAGTAATTTGATAACTTGGAAGAATCGGACATTATACCCAATATAATCCAATCTCAATGAAGAATGTTGTTGATCCATCCTCATTAATCATAGCAAAGAAATTGGTAAACTATGGTTCTTGATGTGCACTATCCATTAACATCATTTGTTCCTAAATTTTTATCTATTAAAAATTCAAAATAAGCAAAATATGCATTGGCCAATGGAATTGCATGTTGAATTGATGGAAATATCTTCTTCAAATCAAGTTCATCTTCCAAGGATTCCCTTATATATCCATATTTTAATAATTGATAGACACCACTTCCAACTTTTGCATTGAAGTATTCATAAAGAACAATTGGTGTAATAGTTTTGAGGGAAATATCATTTTAATATGATCAAAGAAAAATAAAACAAAATCATGATAGAATATTTAGAAGCCTAGTATTCAGCTAAAATTGTGCCCAGGCCTTGCAAATCAGAAGAAAAAGCTCTAAAAACTTAAGTTTCTATGTTGATACTGGATTCATGAATCAAAATAAAAGAAAAATGGATGAAATTATATCAATGAGGTAGCTATAAAATCATAACAAAATTGGAAGAGAAAAAAATTCCAACATAAGCAACGCCTTAGGGAAAAAAGTAATAATAAATCTCTGTTTTGACCACTATGGATTCATGCAAAATATTTTATCCTTTATGGCAATCAAACCGCGACAAGGGTTTGGAAGGCATTGCTACCATGATAATGTTAAAGGTGGCACAGATAAGAAACCCTTTTAAAACTTGTATCCCAAAATGGCTGAATGAAAATGTTTCATGATGGACCCAAAGACAAACGTGGAATACAAGGCCTATTGATGTAATGAAACATGGCACAAGTGTAGTGGGAAGATGACCA
Organism: Gnetum montanum; assembly: GCA_015680685.1. Lineage (NCBI taxonomy): Eukaryota > Viridiplantae > Streptophyta > Gnetopsida > Gnetales > Gnetaceae > Gnetum > Gnetum montanum. The sequence continues at coordinate 93,038 of MNCI01034145.1, read as the reverse complement.
CAAAGGTAGTGAAGATGTATAGACAAAACCATCGTAGAAGTAGCTTATTCACTAGCATCATGGGTGGATAGTAATAACATGTCTCCTCCTACGCTGTTGTTGATGGAAACTCAAGCATGAAATCGATTATGGATGCCAGAGAGTTCTAAGACTCCACTAGCAAAGGGTTTGTGGGCATCTATGGTTGCTGGGTAGAAATAACAACAAATGTGGAGAAAGGTAAGGCAAATGGTAGAACCACCTCTTATTGCAGGCTAAAGGCAACGTGGTCCATGGCATCATGGCCACGGGACCTCTGACCTTTTCAAAATGATAATAGATCAAATGTGGACATGTGAATACGCATGGCATCAAAGATACATGGCCACCATAACAAATATTTTCTAAAAATTACATTTGCCAAACTTTTAAATGTAAAAAGGAGGGTAGGGTTTATGGTTTGAGAAAGAAAGAATTTATAAATATTTGGTAAATTTAATTTTTGGAAAATTGAAACTTTCCATAGATAACCATCTCTCCTTGATATTTGTAACAAGACACTTGCCAACTATGGCATGTACTTCTCTTATTTTTGTAACTTCCTATGGTTATCTCCATGATATTTGTTGCCAAGGAAACACTTGACAACCATAGCTCAAATTCCTAATAACTTCCTATGGAAGTTATAACTTATAGGGTGGCTATAAATTAATCCCCTAGATATTTGTAATTCCCTTAAATTCTCATGATTATTGTAACCATCTAAAGCTACTATAAAAATGCTTCAAGGGTAGAATAAGAAGGGGGAAGGAATATTTTGGAAAAAAAAAGACAATTAAACATTACTTGTAAGATGGCTTGCTAGAGACATCAATTTAATCCTGTGAGTTCATTTCTTCCCAATTTTTTTTAGTTACATTTAATTTTGGAAATTTTCCTAGATTGCTTTCATAGCTCTATTTTTGCGCAATATTAGACTCCTATTAAGATTTACCGTAGGAGAGCTTATGTTGTTGAAAAGCCCTCAAGAGCAATTTAATAGTAACGTCTTAACGAAATTGCCTGTTTTGAGCATAGAGAATCTAGGAAAATCTTTGGTATTTTGAGATGACCAAAATAGCTTCATTGTTTTAAAGTGTATTGCATTGGTATTTCAATCATGAAATTGTCAAATTTTTTGAAGGCTCTGTTGAATGCAATTCTTAACAACTATTAACTAGCCAAAATAGAGAATTGTACCTTGTCATTTACATAGCAATTTTTGGTAGTATAGTAAGATTGTCTTTATGAAATTGCTTGTTTAGCTCAGAGGGTTTAGACAATTCGTAGTGAGATTAAATTGGAATAGCTTTATTGTGAAGTGTTTCCTTGTGTTAATTTATCTTACTTAAATATTTGAGATTCACAAAAATCTACTTTCTTTTCTTTTTCTTTCTAAGTCCAATGAATCTTGCTCTATTTTTAGTTTTCTTATGGAACTTTCTCTTTGGGGGAAATTAGGAGTAGATTAGCAGAATTGTGCTTGAACATTTTTGCAAAATTTTATTTGTTACAAGTAACATACTATAGGGATCGTATAGACTAAGTGATTAGACAAAATAGGAATCTTCAACAACTCAAAATTTAACAAAGTTAGTCAAATGCCTTTTATAATAGCTAATTACAATTTTATACACAACTCAACCATTTCAACATTCGCAATAGCAAACACATACTCATGATTAGTTCATTTTATAACTACTAAATCTATTTGGAGGTATCTGGGCATTGGTATTACTAGATACCAACGAGCACCTAAATCCTATTTGAAGAGCATCTTTAATCATGTGACTTCCAAAGTCATGAGACTCGAAGGCCATCCAATGTTGGCAGTTAGGTCCTAAATAGTACCAGTAATCAACTAATTAATTGATTTAATAAATTATCTAATTTTAGTAATATATAACTACATCATCTGTTTCTTAACAGCCTTTTTACCCCCCTTAAAGACATTAACTCTGATAGTGTAACTAATGACATGCCATAGTGATTTTAGGATCCTAAAAAAAGCTTAAATTCATTAGGCATAATTTATGATATCAAGGAATTATTAGGTACTCGAATGATAAATTTGACCTTACCATTGAGTCTAGAAGGGTGAAAAATGTTGGAAATGGTTATTCATATGTTGAAAATTAACATCGTATACTTGAGTTACGCTAAGATTAATCTTTTGAGGGTCTTAAGACACTATATCAGGCAAGGAGTGAAAACTAACTTTTGGGTTCCTTGGGACACATCTAACTTTACCATTATGTTTGGAAGGGTGAAATCTATAGGAAACGACTCTTTGTTCATCAAAAAAGACTTCTGAAATCAAAAGTTATGGCATCTAAGTTTGAGGACTTTTAGTGCAAAAAACAAGACTTCCCATACATAAACTAATTATTAGTTGATTAATTGATTTACTAAATTATCTAATTTTAGCAATATATAACTACATCATTTAATTCTTAACAACCATTCTACCCCCCTTAAAGACACTGACTCTGGTAGTGTAACTAATGACATGCCATAGAGATCTTAAGGTCCAAACAAAAAAGGTTAAATTCATTAGGCACAATGTATGATATCAATGAATTATCAGGTACCCTGATGATAAATCTAACCTCACCATTGAGTTCAAAAGGGTGAAAAATAATAGAAAGGACTATTCATATGTTGAAAATGAACTTTGTATACTTGAGTTATGCTAAGATTAAGCTTTTGAGGGTCTTAAGGCACTATATTGGGCAAGGGGTGAAGACTAATTTTTGGGGTTCACTTACATAGGTCTAACTTCACCACTATATCAAATTTTCTATCAGTTGATGGACAATTGGAATTCACTAGAGGTGGTAGTGATCTGCAGTGCCGTCAGTGTCCATGGAGCATTAGGGATGTCAGTGATCCATCGTGCTGATAGTGTTTGTTGACACAAGGGGTGCCAGTGATCTATAGTGTCGATGGTGTTAGCAGATGCCAGGGGTGCCAGTGATTTATGGTGCTGATGATGTTAGCAAGTGCTAGGAGTGCTAGTGATCCATGGTGCTAATGGTGTCCATGGACATCAAGGGTGCTTATGATCAGCAGCGTTATCAATGCCCATGGAGTGCCAAGGTTGCCTGTGATCTATGGCGTTGATGGTGTTCATGGAGGTCAAGGGTGCTTGTGATCCATGGCATTTTCACTATCTAATGACGTGCTGAGAAATTGCCAAGGGCACACATAGGTGGGTGTTGGTACAGATGAAGGTATGCGTAGGTGGACGTGGTGGGGTACGTGGAAGGCTATGGAGCGACGGTGCAAAAACATATGAGTGATGCATGTGGCAGCTCATTGCCATTGGTTGTTGGGGCTGGCTACGATGCTACGTAGAAGGCCTTGCTACTGTTGGTTAGTGGTTGGCCATGATGTTGTGTGACCTGCCCAAAAGGATTTTTTGGTAGTAAGCAGCGACAAGCAGAAAATAGCAGCTAGAGGGTTTGGTGTGAAGGTAGGAGGTGCAGTTGGTAAGGGTTTCAGCAGCACATGATAGGTGCAGATTTGGGCATAGTAGGACACAATAAGGCAAGAAGGTGATGCATGAGGAGAAGTGACGACAGTAGCAGCAACCCATGGCGTGGTGGTAGGGCATCGTAGGAGCGAATGCAGTAGAGCGATGACCCTCAACAAGGGTTTCACGATCATTTTTAGGGCTATGTTGGTGTTGGCAAGGCGGTGGCTATGGCATGGCCATGCATGGTGGCAAAGGCTCTGGTGCTGCTGGTCATGATGCTACAGGGCTAGTCCTGCTAGCCCCTGCATGCAAGGCCTTGCTATGGCCAGTAGCAAGGGCTAGTCCTGGTCCTAGCTACTAGGGCCAATTTTTTTAAAAAATATTTTTTGCATTCGGGGTGGGGGTTTGGGGTTTGAACCCATAACCTCTCGAAAAAAATTTTATTATATATATATATATATATATTAAAAAGTAAAGTATGGGAGCTGGGGTTGAACCCATGACCTCCCACTATCTTCTACTCTTATTATATATATATAATAATAATAATAATTTAATAAATTAATATTATTTTAATGCATGAGAAACTTTAAACATCAATATCTCTTAAACCGTAAGTTCGATTGAGATAAAATTTGTATGGTTGGAATCATATCAATGAGTACTAAGCATTGAACATAGTCTTAGGATTCAAAAATGGATTTTAATTTTTCAATATTTTGAAAGATCCAACTAGCTGATTTTACCAAAATAAAATCACCAAGTTGATATATGGAAGACATGATGACTTATAAATGACTCTAAGTTGCTTAGGATAGTGAGTTTTAATAAACAAAATTAATTCAGGTCATGGTTACATCATCCAGTGATATATGGAAAGGTATCTTCTACTTACATCACAAACATATGGTACACCCAGTGATGATCAATGACTTTCCCTATGTCATGGCTTCATCGTTTATCATTAGGTTCATGTTGTAGTTGGTCCATGGTTTTGAATGGCCTTTGGTTCGTGATTTGCTTTAATACCAATTGTGACATCTCATTCCTGGATGTCATGGAAAACATCAAATATAAGTAATATTAGACATTATGCATAAGAAGACAATATACCAAACATCAATATATATAACATTTGACATTTTGCATAAAGGAAATAATAGAGAAAGTGTAGAAAGAGAAAGAAAAAAAATGCTTTATTGATATATAATAAAGTATCTAGATCATGATATGAGAGTGTTCTTTAGGGTTTTCTTCCTTTGGCATTTATTCCTTAGAGGCAATCTAGCACTGCCACCATGGTTAGGCCTATAACTCAACCAGAAGGGATGGCTAGTCCACTTCATGTCCTACTTCATTTGGCTATTATGATTTTCTTGTATCAGCTCCACCACTCTATGCTGGCATGACTTCTAAGCTTGAGTATAAATGCCTTAGGTCAAACCCCTAAAGATTACCTTAAGAGACACATCCTTTATTATAATGCACCCTTTCGGGTCTCAATTACAAATGTCCTTTCGGGTCTTGTTATGATAATAATAATCACTTGTTATGAAGAGACATCATCTTTGTTATGCAGCAGCATCATTTGGAAATGGGGACATGACACTTAGTCATCTCTGATCCTTGATTCATTTCACAAGATTCCTACCATAGATTTTCAAGTTCCTTTCCTGAGTTGTTTATTTCCACTATTTTAACTTTTAGTTTCTTTTTAAATCTCTAGCATTCTATTGAATCTATTTAAGCATCCCTTCAATTCAAGGGCATAGTGTTTAATAGATTTTCTTTTGATATGCTTTGTATTTCTTTGTTTCCCCATTAGCCATACAGACACTTTGCTTCTTCTCTATATTGCATTACATGTATGTTTTTCATTTATTTTCTTTTTATTGGCTATTCCATGTGTGTTTCTATTTGCTTTATACTTGCGACTATTTGGCAAAAGCACTATCTTAGATTGTCAGTTTTTCCAATCATCTATAAGTCCCCTTTTGATTTGAAAATTTTAATTTTTAGATCGTTTGGTGAGTGTGGAATTAATGATCTCATTTTTACATTAGGTTATATTGAATCTTGGATTATGATGATTTTTACTACACTATCTTTTTGGTGCTAGAAGAAAGAACTCCAAGAAATTAATGTCATTTCTAAGATTTCTCTTTACTTTACACTTTTTCTAAGTCTAAATGACATGTCACATTAAAGTACTAACATCACATCAGTTCTCCTGTGAATTTTATGTTTTCTTCAAACATATAGCTCTTCCCTTCTTTTTCAAGTGTAAACCTATTTGCAGGGAAAGCTGAAGTTTTGGTAACAACACTATGAAGTTATAGCTATTTTCACAATACATTTGCAACTATGGCATCATCTTCTAATTTAAGTTTCTTTAAACTTTAGAAGCTCATTGATTTGAAAAGAAATAAAGGCTTTTTAGAGACACTAAGCTTAAGGGACTATAAGATATCCTATACCAAGTAAAAACTAGGCTATTTACTTACACATGATATGTTCAAGCTCATGGAAAAATATGAGCAAGCTAATGACTTGGCTCTTTTCCTTTCTAATCCAAATCATCCAATCAAATTGGATCATGGGGAAGCCAAAAAATTTTCAAAGTTCATAATGGAGTAGAAAAAGATGCAAAAAAGAATACACCTATAAATTGAAAAGGCTAGCATGTGAACCATTCTAGGTTAACCTCTTATAATCATATCACCATTAGAGAAAGAAGAGAAAGCACAGAACAATCAACTAGAGAGCTTGAAAAAAGTAATAATCTATCATATCATATCCATAACATCAACATCATGGTTTCTTAGAGTTCTTCATTAAGATCTATTCCTCTTACTATAGGATCACTTAGTCTTCCCATGAGTTTTGCTTGACCACTCTATCATCTATTCCATCTTCTAGTCTTTTGTTCCACCTTTTGGATCTCCATACTTCATTTCTTAACCTCAACCTACCATACCTCCTTTTCAGTTCATCTCATCCCCTATTTCTACTACCCCACTATTGTTCAACATTTCCTAACATGCTAGTGTACCCTCTTTTCCTATATGCACATATAATTTAGTTTCATTGGGTATACTTGATTCTACCACTTTAGGACCTATGTCATACATATGTACTACTATGACATTATCACCAGCCATTATAGCTCAACCTGTTCCTTACTCTTTTGGAATAGATCCAAAGCTATTAGCACTAGTTAATAATGTTATGCTTCATCTCCAAAATATCAAAGATAAAGTAGCTAAGGCATTGAATATACAAGAAAATTCACCTATTTCCTTAGATCAAGTTCTAAGTGATCCTATAAGCTCTACTATTCCTTTGCTAGTTTTACCCAAGGCAGTTTTAGTCCTAGTTTTTTACAAAATATGATGGCAAAATAAGAGATCCTATGAACTATGTGGTTACATTTAGTAATAAGTGCATGCTTATTTTTTCTTATCCTTATATTATGCTGAGATGCTTCTATAATTCTTTTTCTAAAAAAGATTTGGAATGGTATAGATCTTTGGGTCACGGATCTATTACCTCTCTAGAATAATTGCTTGTAGCTTTTATTGAACTTTTCAAGTTTAACATTTCTTAGAGCACAAGTGTTAAGCCATTTGTAGCCATCAAGCAAACTCCAAACAAACCTATTGATAAATTCATCTTTTGATGAACAATAACATAAACCAAGCTGCCATATCATTTAGAGGAATGCCATCTATAAGACATCTTTGAAGCTATGGTAATAGACTACATTTAGAAAAGGATGACTTATTCTAAGACTCATACTTTAAATGATGCTTTCCTAGCTACCAAATGCATTAAAGAAGCTACCATTCAATATGGTGATGAAAAATTAATGTTAATCTATGATAAAGCTAACAAAGTTGCAAAAAAAGAGAAGGAACAACCAACTTCTTAGGGTTTTTTTTTCTAATGGACAAAGAAACACTTCCTTAATTGCTTCATCTTCTACCCATTAGCAGAAACCTTAAAGAAATAGAGATCAATATACCAAGATACCCATGAGTTACTCTTTGCTTCTTAATAACCTTCTTAGGGATGGCCACCTTAAGAGGAAGTAGGTTTTTGATCAAGCAAAAGCATGTTACCATAAAATTTGTCTTATAGTAATGGATCTTTCTCAAAGATAAGAAGGTGACCTTGAGGTGCCTAAGTGATATGACTACTAGAAGTATTACTACTATTATGAGACTTCCAGTAATGACATAGATAACTATTAAAGTGGTGGAAACTAAGCCATCCACTATGCATCCATATAACAAATTTTTTGAAGTATTTTAGAACCCCTTAGGAGTTGGAAGCATCATTTCAACTTTCAAGCTAAAATATAAAGCTTGTCACGTCCCACCTAGGAAGCCTTATGTTATTCACTAGTTTGATTACAAACAACATTAATAATCTTCAGCCTAACCTCAAAAGCCTTTTGTAATTTATTGGTATGACTACACCACCCCTTTAGTGAAGCCAAGTCGCTCATCCTCATCTCCATATCATAGTTATGTTGTTTTAAATAATCAAAATCCAACGACATCTCATACTGTTACCTACAATTCCACTTTTGTTTCTCAACCTACTCATCCTTCCTATTCCCATTCCATTACATATCACTCTAAATCTCAAAACACCCCTTCACCTACTACATCCCAAACATCTAACCATTCCTTTTTATTGTCTCAAGTAAGAATCCTTATCTAGGCTAGCAAATCAATTAGTCACAATTAGGCAAGCAAAAGAAGAAAATTACTGATGCACAAAAGCAACCTTCTAAAACATCCCAAAAGGTTTCTTTCTAATAAAAATAGGAAGCTATTTCTTCAAGTAGTCTTCCACCTTCATCTAATCCTATAAATCTAGTTATAGTGGTACTAGCCCCATGTAATAAGGCCCTACAATAGATGACCATCATTGTTTGCTCAAAAAAAAAAAAAGAAAAAAAGAAAAAAAAAACACACACACACACACACAAACTTGTCCTTGTACAACCTCATATAAATATATAAAGAGCATCATGCTACATCATATGATGTTTTGAAAATGATCGTGGTTCCAAGTGATATTCTAGCTCAAACAAAGGCTATATCTTTCTTCCTTCAGGTCCCTAATTATGGATTAAATAGTCTAAACTTTCATGGTAAGAACATCAAGATTGATTTTAAGATAGAAGATATTTGTTAACTACTACTCTACATCACCATTAAACTATTACTTAATGCTTCAATTCCACTAATACATATTGATGACAATGTTGGATCTAACATGATCACATGATTATTATCAAGAATCTTGATCTCCATGATGAAGTAGCTTTCAATGAAACTTGCACTAATTTCATTTCCTTTAATGGTATGTGAGGAGAAGTCGTAGGTTCCATTAGGTTACCATTTATAGTAGGTGATTTTGTGCAATCTTAAGCTTTTTTTATGATCATATGTGAGTGTCTTGGTGTCAATGGAATACTAGAACATCCTTGGCTAGCTTAGCATTGTGCAATATCATCACTTATAACTCAAGAGATTTACATTTCCTTTAGTAAGCATAAGATAGTTATCTCAGTTGACACATATTTCCAAGTGTTTACTACTTAGATTGGAAAGCTTGATTGTAACAACCTATATTTTGGAATCTTTGGTACATATGATCTTTGTAGAGTTGGTGATGCTTATACTTGTATGTGTTCTATTCCTATTTTGGTTTAGTATTCTTTTTATGGTTTTCCCTATAGGTTTTATGGTGATGCATGGATGTTCTTATGTATCTTTTAATATTTAATTATTATGTATATTTTTTTGTTATCATCTAGAAAATGTGCTCTAATCTTGTTGCTAATTGTGGAAACATCTCATGAGAATTGGTTGGAAGCATGGCATGGCATGTGATTTATGGTTTGTTTAATTATTTTCCTAGAGTGCATGTTGTGGCCTTTGTAGTTATGTGGTTTGATGATTTCTATATGTATAATATATGTTTATGTATGCATTTTTTTAGATTAGTTTTATTTTATTTTAATGAGAGGATGTTCTAATATATTTTTAGTATGGTGGATTTTATGATATTTTACTCTTTTAATTATTTTACACGTGTGAGAGTTACATGAGTGGGAGAGGAAGTTATGCTTGAGATAGATTAGATTTTTGGTATCATTTTTTTTAGCTTTGTATTAGATTGGGCAATTGGTGTTTTTACTCATTCCATGGTTTTTCTTGATCATCTTCATAAAACTTCCATGAATCATTCTTTTCATACACTTTAATGATTTAGGAGAGGTGCTGTGGGAGATTCAAGCTATGGAGGTACTAGTGGATTAAGGATCAGTTATGTAGATTGCTTAGATCTTTATGGTTATCTTTCCTCTGTTGCAGCTTTTTATCATTTTGATTTGGAGATGAGTTATCTTAGCTTCTTTTCCTTTTACAGTTATGGGTTTTGTGCATATTCATAGGATGCATATTATTTATTTTTCCATATGAATATGATATTATTTTTGAACTAATGGGTATTGCTTTGCATGCTTGGAATAATATTTTCATAGATTCTGTATGTTGAATTTAAGATTTTGGATTTTGTTGTTTTATGGATTTTGGACATGGGTTCTATGAGATCATTTCAATAATTTTTATGGAATAAGGTTTTGCCATTAGTGCATTTAGTTGATTGTAATTTAAAGGTAGAATTGTTGTAATTTTTTATGTAGTTATGATCTTGGATTCCTAGAGAGAGAAAAAGATGTGTCTTGGTTTTCCATGATGGTTGGTGTGAACTTCTCGGGATTTTATTTTACTTATTTTGATACTTTGTCTAGATCCATTTTCCTTGATTTGAGCTTCATGCTTCTTTGATGGTCCCCATTTTTACATATTGGATTGGCTTGAATTTCTATTTCTCTTGTGCATATGTGATTTTGGTTACTAGTCTTTTTCTATTAAGATTTCTAGCCTTTCTCTTTGTCAATTGAGCTACCAATTCAGTCTTATGATTGCTTGCATTCCTTGTCAATTCTTGTACTTGAGTTATTAAGCTCTTACTTCTTGTTTTCCTACCCATTATTCCCATCTTTGCATTTTTCCATTATTTCCTATTCTTTCCCTACTATATGAGATGTCCCACATCTCTGTTAGATGCTCCTTCTACAAACCAAATACTTGGACAAGATGTGTCATCTTAGATCTAGACATCTCAAGTTTAGGTGAGATGTCTCATCCAAAATGTCAGATGTCTCATCTAAGACATCTCATCCAAGATGCCATGATGTCTTAGTTGAGACATCTTAATTAGGGCCAAGATGTCTTGAAGTTACCTAATATGTCTCATCTTCATTAGAGACATCTCTAGTTACTCCAAGATGTCTCTCTTGTAAGTTCAGCTTTGACCTAACTTGGATCTTATGGAATTTGCTCCTCCATTTTGGCTTGAAAATTAGAATTTGTCTTTAAGCTTTTCTAAAATCTTGTTAAATATTCCCCATTTATTAGATTAATATTATTTCCTTTGAATCTTTAATTATTGGTTAATTTTCCCTTTGGCTTGAATACTTGTGATTTATTCAATATCTTTGTTGATTGTGATCTTGTTCTCTTTGATTATCTTAGAATTCCACCTTGAATGTTTACTAATATTTCTAGGTCTTTATACAAGCTTCCTACCTTTTCAATCTTGATAATATTTTCATTGGGATTGGAGTCTAATATTCTATGTCATTATTTGATTATTCCATTGTGTATTTGTTAATCCATATTTGATTTTTGATTATTGGTAACTCCAGTCTTCCTCTCTGTTATGAAATTATCGAATTATTAGAAGTTATGATCATGTTTTCTCTCCTTAGACTTTGTTAGCATCTTGGGATGTGATTGAGTTGTGTAAGATCTCTTGGCTATTGGATCGGTTCTTTATGATGTTGAATTTTCTTATGATTGGATTTGGCTTATTGGTGTGATGTAGTTTCTTGGATTAGTATCCTTGTGAGGATCCATTAGATTGTTGGATCACTTGATGTAATGGACTCTTTTATTTGGTTGTTATGCTCTTCTCCATCAATTTGAATGCTATGGTTGTTGTTTATTGATTATTTGGATGTTGGAGCTAGCATCAAGTTTGTGTGGCTAGTTGGAGATGGGCTTTGTAGAGATGGTTTTGTGATTGAACTCTACTGGAATGCATTAGTATGGCTTTTGTTGGAGGCCTCATCCTATGCAAAAGGGTGATTTTATGGTTCATTGATCTTTTGTGTTATGCATCTAGAATGTTAGAGGTAATGTCCTAGGTGATGCCCCTAACACTAGTATGTTGGGAAACATTGGATGTGATGTTTAGGATGATGCTTCATGTTTCATTGGGACTAATAATAAATTGAAGTGCTTAGTAATTTGATTTTTATATCAATACATTTTTGGCCTATGGTAAGTATACATGACAATAGGACACACATTTGACACTAAGAGTAGTGTGTGCTAGCTTCCTTGTTATGATGATGGTTGAAGTGGACAAATCTTAGTTTTGGTATTACTTGTTAGATGGATGTTTTAGTTGTTCATTGCATGTTTGCTTGGATGTTTAAGCTAATATTTCTTGTTGATCAGCCATGCTCCTTATAACTCCATGAGATTTGTTTATTCAATGATTGGAGATGTTGCCAATGTTTCTCACTCAATTTTATGTTGATAACTCATTTTATTTTCAAGTTAATTGATTGGAAGGAGATGGAAGTTCTTGAAGGATTTGATATGATGATATGAACATGATGATAGTATGTGTTCAACTTATGTTTTGACTATTTTATGTATTTGACATTTTAGCTTTTATGCTAAATATTATATCTCTTTTTCCCTGATTTTGGATATATGGATATTTGTATGATTGGATCTTTTATATCATGCCATTTTATACCTATGTTATGGAGATTCAGTTTTGCAGTTTGTATTAATCTTTTTTCCACATAGAGATATATATGTTTTAGGTGATTTTATATTTACACAAATCTTTTCTTTAGCTATTTAGTTTCTTCTCTTTTCCTTGGATCATGGATTCACACTAGGTTCCTTTGTTTTCTTTCATTGCAAGGTCATTTCATTAAGGGTTGTAAAAATCATAATGCCCTCCAACCTAAGGCCTAGAAAGGAGGGTATTTCACTAACCTTATCAGCTTAGTGAAGAACTAGTTGATATCAAAACTGAACCTATTGGTAAATCTATGGTTGCTTCTTCTCCTAAAAATTCTACTATTACCATAGACCTAATAGATCTAGCTGATGAGTCTCTCTCTAGCATTGAGTTTGTTGATTTAGGCTTTGGAGAACTTGACATAGCCTCATTTAAAAAGAAAGATTTCTTTTGTTCTTCTCACTTAACTACTCAAAAATTAATTACTAACATAATACCATTGGATGCATGAGCTTCAAAATTCTTAATCATTCTTTGTTTGCCACTTTTCCTAATTCATGAATATTTACTACTACCTGGTAGGCATGCTTTTATTTTTATTTCTTTCTTAATGTTCACTTTTATTAGGTAATGATAAATAATGTACAGTTCAATGTTAATGCCTTACATCATTTTCTTAATCATCAAAACAAACAATGATGGTTTATAGAAGATGAAATTATAGCATGTCATGATGGTTAGCTTAAATACATTATTTAAACTGTGGTTTCATGTTAAGTACTTTATCTTTTGGTTACTACTTTTTCTTAAGTGATAGACATCTACTAGTGCCTATTAAAATCATGCTTAAATTTGATGTTAAGTATTTGTTAGAATTTTTCATTAGTTAAGTACTTTTAGTATGTAATGTTAAAGTGATAAGCAATTACTTAGCATTATTACATTGCATCATTATCATAACTGTCATTACATAAGGATGGTTAATTCACAATGACATGAGAACTAGAATTTACTTCTGAAAATGTTATAATTGGTGCACATCATAACATTTGATGTGACATTTTATTTTTTAAAATGTCATTTACACTTGAAGTTTTTACAAAAAAGTTTATTTTTCTATGTCAAACGTAAGTGATGCATATAAAGTCACCATCTTTATATGTTCCCAGTAGCTTCTTCCTCTTTCTCCTCTTCAATTTGCATGGGTGTGTGCTTTGCTATTAGCTTCTGACTTCTTTCCCTAGGATCTATATAAAAAATTAAAACAAATAGGTTGTTAGTTATGTTTTTTATTCTATACAATAAAAAAAAATAACTTCCTAAGATTGTGATGCTTACCCTACATCTCTTGATATATTTTTGGTATCCTTTCTTCTATCTCCTTCAAGATCAAGTTGGTTGTATCCAATGTGTTAAAAGTTGAACTTTGATAGAATACTAGCCTATTCTTGTTGCGTAGGCCTTGCAGCGACCGAAAACGTCGACGGCTGGAAAACATCGAGAGGTCTTTGGTTGTGATAGTTTTAACCCCGGATCCGTGTGAGGGTCGTGCTGGATAAAGTGGAAACGGTGCACCCTGAATGGTCTGATTGATCAGACAAAGACTTAATCGATGTTACTATAACCTTTTGCAAATTGGGGATTTTTGAAAGTGATACTTGTAACATAAAGTAATAATTTTTAAATGTGAGAAAGCGAAAAATGATGTAAAATGCAATGACAGGCAGAAAAGAAAAGTAAAATGTAGTTAAGAGAATGCACCGCTTCAAAGCTACAACTTTACTCTGTCAAAGTGGATACAATTGGTTGCACGACATTGGGAAGCATAGAGATCCCAAAAGTAACCAAAACATCCAAAGCAAGCTGAACGTGTGCTTGAACACGAACTCAGGGGTTGACACTGCGAAATGCTACAAAGGTAATGGGAAAGTGCAAACAAAATGTTAAATAGGAAGAATGTTTACAGTGCTCAAGATTTTTCAGTTTGCTAACTTGCAGAAGTGCTAACTTGCTTGCTCAAATTTTTGCTAACTTGCCAGTCAGTTTGTTTGCTAACCAACCAAATTGCTTGCCAACCAACTTGCTCACCAACCCTTTGAGCGTTGCTCATCTAGGTATTTATAAGGCCAGGAGTGCGTAGAAGATGCGATTTTAACGTCACATGTCCTGAACCTGTGTTGACGTGTCCATGCTACATGGAACTGCAAAGCTGATTGATGAGCTTGCCATGCTGTAATTACATTGTCAGAACTTGGAGATGTGTGACGATGCAAACAGGTGAAATGTATTGATGTAGCGTAATTGCCTGCTACGCTGTGCCATGTTTTGTAGCGTAGCATGTGGGCGTAGCGTAGCATCTTGTTACGCTGTGCTATGCTTTAGAGCGTAGCATGTTGGCGTAGCGTAGCAACTTGCTATGCTGTGCTACACTATGCAGCATAGCATAGCATAGCCACCAGTTTGAGGAAAAAACTTGCATCGAGACCCGTTGCATGAGTCGGAAGCCTTTGAAGTGCTCTGATTGATTTCGCATAGGTGCTACGTTGTGCTACGCTATGTAGCGTAGCAACCGGCCTTAATCATGGAAATGCTGACAATCTACAACTTTTACCTTTTGCGATAAGAAACTTGCGAGCTTGTTGATCCTACACTTTGAGATGTCTTTCGCCACTTCTGCAAAGTTGCTATGCTGTGCTACGCCAAGTAGCATAGCTGCCAACATGGCTTGCTTTTGGCTTGATCTGCTACTTTTCTAGTGAGAGGAACCTTGCTGAAGGACGTGAAGTTGAGTGAAGTAATTGGTTTCAAAGGCCAGAGGTGCTAACTGAGTGTAACTAAAATCATTGAGTAAGCTAAGCCTCCCTATCTTGATCTCGCTACGCTGTGCTACACTGCGTAGCGTAGCAACTTGTCTTGTAACGAATTTCCAGTTGATTGCCTGAACAACTGTCTCCCGAAGCCTGCTATGCTACATAGCATAGAGTAGTGTAGCAAACTCCTTGACTAGAAAACTTGCCAAACTGTTTCACGCATCTTGAGCATCACTAACGACTCTCCGCATCGTTTCTGAGTAGGCTGTCAGCTGGATGTATTACCCAACTAGAAAACTTGCCAAACTGGATAGCCTAAACTCAGAGCATTCATTTCTTGCCGAAGTGACATGACGCTGCCTAAACTACGTAGACCTGGTGAAGCAAGAATGCCTTGAAAATTTAGGATGTTTCATTGGCCCCTCTTTGTCAACGTTTGGAGGATGGACTCGAGAGACGTTGATAAAGAATATGAAACACCATAGAAAAAAAATGGCAACATTCCTCTTTGGTGATTGCCAAGATGTCACTTAGTTGTGCTTAAGAGTGTTGCATTGGTTATGTGGGAAAAGGGAAGGGTTAAGAAGGGAGAGAAAAGGTTCAGAAAAGGGGTAAAGATGAAACTTAGCAGAATCCCTTGTCGGAGTGCTCATGAGGGAGTTGTTTGTGTGGTCATCTTTTCTTTTAATGACCTTTGACCTCTCATTGGAATGCTTAGGGTGTGCGAAACAGCTTATGTGCCATTTGTTTTAGGCATGCCTTTTTTTTTGCACGTGAGGTTTTGCTCTCTTATGCTTTTGCCTTTGCTGTTTTTCCTTTACATTTGCAAGCAACCTTTGTGTTGTAGGACAAGTGTTCCTAGGATGAGTTGTGTTACATCCACATGGGGCTTTAACCTACCTACAAATTCTTTTCATGCGACAAGCTGTGTTACGCGCGTCATGGACTTTGTGGTTGAGCATATGGGAGGGCTTGAAAGGCGTCAGGTAAGGCTTGTAAGAGAAGGGAGAGAGTGGAAATTGTGGGTGCAAGGAGTGAGATAAGGGAACTTAAAGTGCAAGGCAGGATGTACACTCTAAAGTAGCCAAGCTAATCAAGACAATCATCTTGTAACGCTATAGCATTTGTTGCTGTGGCGAGCCGCACCTTCAACCGACGTCCCTTTGGTACGCACCCTACAAACATAATAGAGAGCAAACCAAGAAAAACAACCATGATGTGAAACGAAGGCAAAGGTCCTACCATGGACACTGTTGGAGCAACTGATGTTGTTGCTAAGACATGCAGCTTCCAAAGTAGGAAGGCCAGCAACGACCTTGGCAGCATTAGTGTGGAGGAGCTGGCATCGAAGGCGCTAGGAGTTGTTGTGAATGCAAATGCTCAGGAATCCTTGCTGAAGGCATGCATTCTCAGTTCAGCTATGGGATTGGCTACCTTGTAGCTAAACGTTGGTTGAGCTCAGGTGTTGGCAGGGGGTTGGAGGATAACAATATTATGGCTGGGCCACAATACTGCTAGAACTCCAGCTGTTGGCACTGACCAAGGAACTACCGTCAGGGTAATGGGCTGTGGAGACGGTTGGTCCGGATGGTCAGTCAGATGTCCTACGATACCTCCTGAGGATCAGCAAGATGCTAAGAGCAACGTCGTTGCATATGTTCCAGATCGTGTTTTCATCACATCGTGAATTACATTCTAGAACTGCAATGTCCCACCCCATGTCAGCACTGTGCACTCTCGCTTGATGTGTACTGGTGTAGATGCATGCTGGGGATGTGCCGTGAACCCAGTGTAAGGTCCTAGTAGACCATGCTGTGTTCGTTTAAGATCCCAGTAGATCTCATGTGCTAGTTTAACATCATAGTAGACGTTCCCCGTGCTAGTTTAAGGTCCCAGCAGATTGCTGTGCTAGTTTACGGTCCTAGCAGATAGATGTTGTGCGAGTTTAAGGTCCTAGTAGACCACTATGCTAGTTTTTTGTCATAGTGGACAGTGGATGAACTAGTTTAAGGTCCTAGTAGACCATCTGTGCTAGTTTATATTTATAGCAGATTGTCTGTGCCAGTTTTACGTCATAGTGGATGAGCTTTTCTAGTTTAATGTCATAGTGGATGTTGGTGAAGCTATGCCAGTTTAATGTCATAGTAGATGTTTGCTTACCTTTGCTAGTTTTACGTCGTAGTGAACATTTGCTTATCTGCTCCATGCATTTAGATGTAGTATAGCTTGAGGTACGAGTGATTCACTGGGTTTGCAAACTCATTACCATCCATGTTTGCCAACTTGAAAGCCCCATTCCCAAAGGATTTTTTAACCATGTATGGACCTTCACAGTTGGCTAAGAATTTGTTCATATGCTCATGGATAGCCTTAAGAATGAGGTCTCCCTTATGTACTGTTCGTTGATGCAAATTTGCATGGTGTTTTTGCCATTGCTTGTTTTGATAGTGCTCTATGTGACTCAGTGTTTGCACATGCTCCTCCTCTATTGAGTCGAGGTCGATGATCCTCGACTCGTTGTTTTGGGCTTCACTCATGAAATCTTATAGGATCATTCGGAGTGATGGTACTTGCAACTCAAGAGGTAACACAATTTTAGATCCATAAACAAGACTATAAGGTGTTTTACCTGTTGTAGTCCTGCATGTCATCCTGTAAGCCCACAACACATAGAGGATTTGCTCATGCCATCACCTCTTGCTATTGTTGAGCATTTTCTTCAGCAAGTTGATGATGGACTTATTTGTAGCCTTTGCTTATCTATTCTCCTATGGGTAATATGGCG
Source organism: Gnetum montanum (assembly GCA_015680685.1). Taxonomy (NCBI): domain Eukaryota; kingdom Viridiplantae; phylum Streptophyta; class Gnetopsida; order Gnetales; family Gnetaceae; genus Gnetum; species Gnetum montanum. The sequence goes on along the minus strand of MNCI01034145.1, from coordinate 75,037 downwards.
AGGAGAATGACTACCTGATGCCAAGATTGTTGCAAAAGGTTAAGGTTTCTGCACTATTGAATTGTGGCTCGTTGTCGGTCACAATAGTCATTGGAAGTTCGAACCTTGTCATGATGTTATCCAAGATGAAGTGGCAAACCTGCTGAGATGTAGTTTTCCTCAGGGGAATGGATTCCACCCACTTAGTAAAATACTCGGCGGCTGTGATGATGAAGCTATGCCCTGCAGAAGACTTAGGCATGTTAGGTCCTATGAGGTCTAGTCCCCATCGCTGGAAAGGCCATGTAATCTACGTCGAGTGTAACTCTATAGGTGAAACGTGTATGAGATTTGCATGTCTTTGGTATGTGTCACACATCTTGACTCTTGATAGGCAATCACGCTCCATGTGAGGCCAATAGTATCCTAAATTTCTGATCTTTGCCACCATAGCCCTAGGTGCTATGTGTCCACCACATAATCCTTCGTGTACTTCGTGGACCACCTTATGCACTTCCCCCCTCATTCACGCATGCCAGTAATATCCCGTCATAGGAGCGCTTGCACATGACATTGTCTCCCATGAGCACATATTACCGAGCACGCTTACGGATCGCATCTCTCTGGGCAGATGTCAATTCACTAAGAGGCTCGCCATGTTGCAGTTAGGTTTTAATGTTGGCGTACCACTCTTGGGTATCCATAGCATTGACAGAGGCTACATGTACCACCTGAGTGATAGGCTCAATGCACTCGGTAATCGAGGTTGGCAAGTTTGCAAACAAGTGTGGTGGAATGTTTAATGCTAGGGTGGCTAAGGCGTCTGCTACGGTGTTCTTGTTGCGTGGCACGTGTTGCGCATCCGTAGTTGCAAACTATTGAAGTAGGCTTTTTGCTAGGTTGCAGTAGGGTTGCAGGTGTGTAGCTTTGTAGGCATAGACCTCGATGATTTGATTCGCAACTAGTTGTGAATCTCTGTGAATCGCCAGGTGTTGTATGCATAGTGTTTGGGCAGTTGAGAGGTCTCTGAGTAGGCCCTCATATTCTGCCATGTTGTTTATGCAGGGGAACGTAAAACGATAAGCAAAAGGATGCATCTCCCTAGAGGGGAACGTAATGACGGCAGCTGCACTACCTCCTCGTGCAATCGAGGCACCATCGAAGTGTAGGGTAGCTTTGAGATGCGATGGGATGATGTTGATAGTGCTAACATGCTCGTTTCGGAATTCAGGATCTATGATCGCTTGGTCGTCGACGGGTGAGGCCGTGAGTTGCGTCGCTATGGCTGGGCCCTTCGTCGATGACAAGCTCACATAGTGCAAGTCGAAGTTTGCAGTTATTACTTTCCATCGGGCTATCCTATTGCTTTCATACAGATTATTTGTAATAGCCCAGAGTATGTTGCTCTTGCAAATAATGTTAATTTTACTACGAAACAGGTAATGCCTCCACTTTTTTAATGAAAACACTAAGGCAAGGCAATTCCTCTCCACCTCATTGTACTTTGCTTCATACACTATGAAAGCATGACTTAGATAGTACGTTGGTATCTTAGATTCGTCGTCTCGTTTCTGACATAACAGTGCTGCGATCGATGTGTCGAAGATGATAAGGTAGATGAAGAAAGGCTTATCCCTCTATGGTGGGTAAATAGTTGGAAGGTGCAAAAGCTCTTTCTTCAGATCATCAAAGGCTTGTTGGCACTGAGTTGTCCATTTGAAGTTAATCCCTTTCTTTAGAAGATGTTTCATGGTGTGTAACTTGTCAGTTAACTTTGCTATAAACCTTCGAATGAACTATACCCTACCTTGTAACCCATGCAGTTCTTTAAGGTTTGTAGTAGGTGCCAGGTTGACGATGACCTTAACTTTGTAAGGGTCCACCCGTATTCTAGCATCCGATACTACAAACCCTAACATGCATTCAATTCTCACCCTGAAGACACACTTTTTAGGATTGAGGTGCAAGTTTTGCATTTGAAAACATTTGAGGACTACACCTAGATTACAGGGATGATCAACGGCCTTCTTAGACTTGACCGCTATATCATCCACATAGTTGTATAGCATTTCTAAGATGTAGTCACTAAAGATGTAAGTTATGGCTCACTGGTAGGTTGCTCTGGCATTCTTGAGCCCAAAAGACATCATGGTGTAACAAAAGGTACCCCATGGGGTCATGAAGGTCGTTGTTAACTAATGCTCTAGGTTAATGCAAATTTGGTTGTAGCCGGAGAAACCATCCATGAAGGATAACAAAGCATGACCAACCGTGGTGTCAATGAGTTGATCGATGCTCGGAAGGGGGAAATCATCTTTGATTATTGCTTTGTTCAGATCTCGGAAGTCTATACAGATCCATACTCCTCCCATTTTCTTAGAAACTACAACAATGTTGGACATCCATTCTAAGTAATGAACTACCCGGATAAAACCAGCTTGGTATAGCTTAGTGATTTCATCCCGCATGGCCAGTGCAGTTTCTAGTTTAACCTTACGAGGCTTCTTCTTGACTGCTTTCATGCACGGGTCTAAGACGATGTTGTGCTATATCAGCCTTGGGTCTAAACTCGACATATTGTTATATGACCATGCAAAGACTTCAATGTTGTCTTGCAGAATCTTGTCTACATCTTTGTGTGTCTGCAAATCTAGGAGGGAACTAAGTTTTAATGTTTTTACTTCCCCCCTAGACGTGGTCACAAGCATCTCAATGAGAGGGTCCTCAGTTACATCCCTAGCCTCTAAATCCAGGGCTCAGACTAGATGCTCAGGCCAATCTGGGGATGTTTCTAAGGATGCTACGGTGCTAACTATAGGTGATTCCCAGTCTATTAGTTCTAGGTTCAGCTGTCTTCCAAGCTTGCCATGTGGACCTGCTAAGGATAATGACAAAGAGAGATCATGATGGATTTCCATTTTCGCTCAACCTGCCAAAATGAGATGAAAGTCTGGTTAAGAGGTACTTGTTGGTAGCAATCGTGTATAGTGAAAATTTGCAAAACAATAATGAGATGTAACTAAAAAAGTATGATATACAAATTAAAATTTGCTAGTTTAAGGTCATGGTAGACCGCTAAGGTATGGAAATGTGAAACTGCTAAAAAAGTGCAAACTGTTGATGTGAAAATGTAAAATTGCTAGTTTAATGTCGTTGCAGACTGTGAATGCGTAGAAGATCGAGACTGCTAGTTTAAGGTCTTTTTGGACCGCTAATTAGAGTGAAACTATACGCTAGGAGTGCTAGTTTAAGGTCTTTTTAGATCACTAAATTTACAACTACGCTGGGGTTGCTAGTTTAAGGTCTTTTAGGACCGCTAAAGTTGAATATATATATATATTTTTGTTTTTGGAAAAGCAAATGGTTAGCTTGAAGCATGCTAAGATCTTTCGCCCAGACTTGCTTGTTTTAATGCCCACAATGCTATGATGTCGTGGCGAGCATGCTACGCTACACGACATACCCCGCATTAAATGGAGAGAGAGAATGACAAGTTTTCCCTTTCTACCATTACGGCTATAAATAGGGGTTAACCTCTGGTAAGCTCGTTATTTTCACTGTAACAATGTAGAGCTCACATTTAGAGCACAGAGAGATTTCAGAGTGTAGAGCGATTGTGTCAATAGAAAGCAAGGGAGTTTCGACATAGCAACGAGAAAGAGTCAACAAGCAAGACGATGGCTCCCAAGAAAGAACGCACACACTTGGTGCTTGCTAAGGTTGATGAGGTGAAGGAAACCCTAGGATGCATGACATAAGAATGCATCGTGGTATGAGAGGAGACACTATTGACCCAATAGGCTGCTATGCTTCTTCTATTTCCTCCTACTTATGTTTTTTGTTTTTGTCTTTCTTACTTTCATTTTCTGCAATTTAGTTTTAGCTATCCATGTTTTTTGTCATCGCGTCGTCATTGTTTGGGCCTTTACACTGTCGCTGTTGCCATTTTGGCCGTGTCGGATGCACAAACACTATGCTAAAGTCAAATGCAAGGTCACTTAAACTGTCATCATTGCAACTGTCATTACCGCAGAGGCTTGGACGGTTTAAGTTACTTGGCTTTCAAATGGCATAGCGTAGGACCCTTAGGAGGGTTTGGCCGTGCGTGATGTGACAGTGGGACACATGCTTTGTCAGGGTGTAGTGCCTCTCGCTTTGTTAGGGTTAATCGCTCTGTTGCTACGCTAGGCCATTTTCGCTATGCTATTGGTTTCATGTTTTCGCTATGCTATACTTAGGAAGAGGATTACTACTACGCTATTTGCTAAAATGCTAATTCTTGCTACACTATGTGTGTATCATACTTGGACATGATGCTGACACTTGCTCTTTTTTTGTGCAGGATAGTGCTAAGGTCAATTCTAATTTTCCTAGAAATTGTAGGGGTCCTATGCTGTGTGAATAGACTAGTGGCCCATGTTCCTCCTCCCCACACACGTGTGGGGGATCAGGGGGTTTGGTTCAGGGAAGGAGCATAGGAGTTCTTACAATTTCTCCTCCAACACTTCAGTGTGATTGTTTGGTCACACCTATCAGAGGAGGTAGCGGCTGCCATAATAGAAACCTTGTTGCCTGGAGCAAACCGGGGTATTCTAAGGTACCTGACGGATGGGGCAATCAGTAGCAGGTAGGGAGAAGGATCTAGTCAGTGCTCCAAAAATTTGAGGCGTTTGGCTTAGATCTGGGAGATGCCTGAGTACAAGTGCTACCATCATTACAACACATTGTTTGTTACACGTCATATGGGAACGTACTTCCAAAATCCACCGAAAACCGTTTACTATGCTGGCGGGTGAGTTTTGTAGCCACGTTCTACTACGCTTTGCAATATTCACTATGCTGGCCAAGTGTTAACGATTTGTTCTTGTTACCAGGTTTTATATGAACGAAAAAGGGCTTTATGATGATGGGGATGCGTTGACCATAGCACAAATGGCCTTGTGGGAATTCTCTTCTACTGAGATTATATGTGCAGGTGTGATAGGTCAATGCGAGGGTGAGTACCACACCTACCTAGATCGATATCCCAAACTTTACAACAGATGCAAGGAGTTCGATTAGTTTGATGAGGGATGGACACCCCTCAAACCGATCACCGTTAAAGATGTCTTGGTCACTCTTCCGCCATTCCCGTTGCCGTACAAGCCTGGTAAGCTAAATAGTAGTTACTACATGATCGAGTGTCTTTGCCATTTTGTTTATATTTTTTTGTGTTTTTATGCTAACTGCTTCTGTGCAAACTGTTATAGGGATGAAGAAATCTTAGGAGGTGATGGTGATAACTACCAGGAACCAAGAGGCAAACATCTACTTCAAGTACAGAGAAGTAGATGTGAGCCAGCGTTGGATATGCAGTGAGGCCTCGGATTCCCTGGTCAAAAATCTGCAAGGTGCCAGGCTCATGAATCTATTCCTGGCCTCGAATCCAAGTGTCCCTATGGCTGAGATGCCCATCCTAGTAGACTCCTTCTCTAACAAGGTAGACCACTTCTGCACATGCATACATGGTGTGTGGGTGGTCATTGAAGTCAATGACCAACTATTCGTGGACCTTTTCAGTGTCCCCACTGATGGCATTCTCAGAAGGTCAAAGACCAAGAAAGAGCTAAACCTTTAGAAGGAAGACATCTAGAAGTGGATAGGGTTTGCCAAAGAGCCAAAGGGGATCCCTATGGAGAAGGTCAAGGCGGGACCTGCCAAAGAAGTTTATCCTATCTTCCGTGCTCGTGCTTTCCCCCAACTACTTTCCTAGGGGAAGATCCTTGGGATTGAGTAAGCCTAGGTAATGTGTGAGGTCATGGAAGAGGGGGCTTGCTACAACTAGGCCAGGTTTTTATGTAAAGGTCTACAGGCTGAAATCGTGGGGCTCCATAAAAAGCAGGAGTCCCGTTTCAATGTGCATTATGCCTTTTACATAGATTGTTTGCGGTGTTTCATGGAGTTTTTGGTAGTCCACAAGAATGGGGCTTGGGTAATATGGAATCGTAACCAGATTTTGAAATCATGGATCTACCAGATCCTCCAGACCACCTTAGCCCAAGATCCCCCAGAAGCAATTGGGGAGTCGCTCTCCATGACAACTAAGGATTGGGTGGCCTGCAACTTTCGTGGCCAAGATAGTGTAGGAGAGGCGTTCCCTGCTGTCATCGATAGCATATCACAGGGGAAATGTCTCATTGCCAAAACAGTGGCCACTAAGGCCTCCTTCAGCTGAGGAGACCCTTCACACGGAAGAGGAGAAGGGGTGGAGAATGCGGTTTAAAATATAGAGGATGCAACCCCCATTGGTAAACGCTTTTGTTTATGCTTATTTCTTCGCCTATTTTGCTAATGCCTGCTACGCTAAACAACGTAGCGTAGCGTAGCACCTACCTTAAGGTAACCTATTTTGAGCTAATGCAAACATGTTTTTTGGCTGCTAGAGGAAGAAGAAGAAGGTGATGAAGAGGTGTCGGCCCCTAAGACGGGGGTGACAAATAAAGACGTGGAGGCCCTAATCTCAGAGGAAAGGGCCTCGGTCAAGAGAGAAAGAGCTCCCGCCACTAAGGAAGGGGCTCTTGTTATTAAGCAAAATCCTCCTATCAATGAGGAGGAGTTTTTTGGAGATGAAGAAGAGTCTCCTGCTGATGAAGAGAATGCTGGTGCCTCAAAATGAAAGGCACCAGCAAATAAGGAAGAAATCCACATCAACTTGGAAGGGACTTCTGCTAGAGATCCCCTTGTTGAAGGCGGTTCAACATCGAGGGAGCAAAGAAATGCCAAAGATGCTACTGTTGTTTTGAGTTAGAAAGGAGGGGAACTGCAATTAGATGTTGGTGAGTTTCTTTACCCATAGTCACATCACAGTTCACCTTGATCATTGCTAGCGCATTTAATTGCATGACATACACCAATGTTGATGCTGCAGGACCCCCTCTGACTTGTCTGGAACCATGGGACGAGACCCCTGATAAGTTTACATTCATGCAAGGGGTCATCGATGACATGATCGTCCATCTCCAGCAGGTCGATCTTGAAGTGGGTAAGTAGTTGTGCTAGGTGCTTTCATGTTGCTACGCTAGAGTTCTTGAATTTTCTAACCTTGCTACGCTAATGTAACTGATGTGCTCTTTGTGTTATGATAGCTTGTTGAATCAAATGGGACTCGTCACGAGCTTTGAAAGTCGGTTCCGTGCCTACATTCCCATCTGAAGTGGCCAAGGTGCCTCGTCACGCATACGATAGGGCCAGCAAATGCGCTTTGCACTGGGCATGCTCCTTGTGGGAGTGTAGGTGCGTCAATGAAGATTTGTGGAAACGGGACCAGAAGGTTGAGAAAGAGAAGGTCAACCTGAGTGTCGAGGTGGAAGACCTAAAATCGAGGAACGAATTCCTCATAGCCCATGATACTAATGATGAAAATTGGCGCATGGATATGATAGATTATGCCAGGTATTGGATATTCATGTGACTGAATAATGAAGCCACTCCAGAAATCATAGAACAACGAATGCAAATGGACTTGTTGGCCCAGAAGAGTCAGGATTGGAAAGATTATAGCTCAAGGGTTTACGAATGGGGGCAATCCCAGAAAAACCATAAACACATGTATAAACTGGAACATGCCACCTATCGTACACTATACAGGGACGCTTCTGTGGAAGAATTTACCTATAAGGCATTTGTAGATGCCATTGGTGCTTCTGAGGCCTACAACAAGTTCATGCAGTAGGTAAAGGTCACGGAATCTCCTAAATGGGAAGTGGACCTTCCCATAGGTGAGACCACTACTGCCTCTTTTTCTCTGGGACCGCCAAGATGGATGGCCATTGAAAAGGAGAAAGCTGCTGTAGACGTTGACCCTAGCATTAGGTGTTGGGCGGATATCACGAAAGGGGAGGTCTGGCACCACCTCGGGCTTGGTTTAGATTAGATACCTTTTGAGACAGATGCAAGGCCATCTCAGGTCAATCACTTTCTGCTATGTTAATGCTCATGTTTTGTTGTAGCTTGCATATGTTACCCTAGCTGACTACTTCATTTGTACAATGTAGGTTCTAGATGAGGGTGCTGGGCCTGCAAAGGGCAAGAATGAAAGGGTGGCAGAGGACAATGCAGGGAAAGGTGATGCAGAAGGGGATGATGCAGAAGCAAGTGGTAGTGAAGAAGATGGTGTGGGTGTAGGGAACCCATGACAACACGAGATTTTTTTTTTTGCAATTTTGAAATTTTGGATTTTGTAAGATTTTTGCAAACATTATTTAAAAGACAAAATTTTTGAATGAAAAGAGGGAATTTTAGAAACAGAAACTGGTTTTATGCTAACTTATGCGTTTTCTACGCGATGAATTGCATGTAAAGCTTTTGTTTTTTAATGTTTTAGTTTTAGGCCATTTCGGGCCCCCTGGACTAGTTTTAGACCATTACAGGCCATCGCTAGTTTTAGGCCATTTTGGGCCATAGCGTAACATAGTTTTAGACCTTTTCAGGCCATGGGCGAACATAGTTTTAGGCCATTTCGGGCTGTGGGTGAGCATAGTTTTAGGCCATTTCAGGCCGTGGGCATGTTAAAGGGATGATACGCTAATGATTTAGAGGACAGCTAACTAGTAACTAACGTAGATGGATGGATGCAAAACAAAAAGGCGGCGATAAATGTACAAAGGATGGTGAGTGGGCGGGAAGCAGTGGGGTTGCTACGCTATGCGTAGCTGCTTCTTGACCCATCATGGGTTGGGCGAGACATAAGGCCAAGGAACTTTTCTAGGGCCTTCGTCTACATCATTGTCCTCCACTTGGAAGGGCAACTTAGCCCATGCATTTTTATTTTGGGAACCGGCTCACCTAGCTGATTCTTTCGCTGGATGGTTAGTGTGCGTTGCAACAGGCGCTTCATTCTCAGAGGTGATGACCTCTGAGCCCTGTTCCATGTCTATGTTATTGATAGCTTGTGTCGTTGCCTCGTTGCCATGGATTACCACCTCCCTACCTGCATATGGTAGGTGGATCTCATGATGAATGGACGAAGAGACAGCCCTAAGTTGTGCTAACCATGATCTCCCCAAGATCAGGTTAAACCTAGGCATCTCTTCGACCACGATGAACGTTGCGGTCATGGGGAACTAGTCCCCTGCCACGAAGTCTATATGGATCGTGCCCTTCACCATGACCCGCATCTCATTGAACGACTTTAGGCACGACGCTGTTGTGGGTCTAATTTGGTCGACCAAACCCAGCTTGTCCACAATAGGGAAGGGGATGATATTTGTGGTAGCCCGATCATCAACGTGTACCCTTCGAATCCTGTGTTGGCCAATCCAAATTGTGATGAATAGGGGTGCTGTAGTCACCTGACCCCTTTCGGGGTCTTCCCTAATGGAGTCATTGCAGAAAGTCAGTTGGGACGGCTTTGGCTTTGCAGGCGCAGAGGGAAGCATGATTGAGTGGATTACTTCCTCTTTTGCTGGCATGTCCTCGTCAATCAGAATCGCCATCAACATACGGACCAAAGCCTCATGGTGTGTGGTAGGTGTCATGATTAGGTCATACAAGTTCAAGGTATTATTCTTTTGTTTTAGAGCTTGTTTGACCTGCATGAGAGCATCCAGAAGGTCTTGGCCACTCCCTTGTTTACTACCCTTCTCCTCTTCTATTCGTCCCAGAAGAAGGATTTCCTGAGGGGGGCTAGTTTCTGGTTCAGGTTCAAACCCTTTTTGGCGAGGCAGTGCAGGCTGTGTAGTCATAGCAACATTTCTCTTTGGTGACATGGGCGTAGATGCAGGGGGTGAAGACATAGGCTTGGAAGTACTTGGGATGGTATCTTCCCTCAACGTCTCATGTTTGAAACACACTTCTAGTTTTTTAGGATGAGAAGGTTGCGCAACTATCTTCTGCGGGGCAGGGGCTGTTGAAGGAGTTGGCCCCCTAATGACAAATGGAGCTAATGGTGTTAACAGGCGGGGTGGCACGGTTTCGCTAATAGATGGCATGGGGGTGGATGCCCGGGGAGGGGCTCTTAGAACAAATGGTTGCTATGGGCTTTGATCAGCCACTGGTGGTGCTGGTGTGCTACGCTGAGGCACACAGACCATAAATGGCTACTGGGGTGGTCTAAGGTTACTATCAATGCCAATGGTGTTGATGACATAATCGACGTTATTGGCGTTGAGGGGGTAAGTATAGACATGCAGAGATTGATTCCTAGGACGTACTAGTTTACTTTCATCTAACACCAGTTTTCCTTGATGAATCATCCTTTGGATGTCATCCTTCAATGCCAGACAGTAATATGTGTTGTGACCACACTATTGGTGGTAGTCACAAAACCAATCCGGCCTGAAACTCTTAGGGACTGGGGGCTCGTTGGGCAAGGCCAAAGAGGGGTTCCTAAGGAGTTCGCAGTAGCACTGATGTTTCCTGACTCCCTCCTTTGACATCCTCTTGTGTTGGATGTAATCTGTTGCCAGTAGTTGCTTCAAAAGGTCTAAAGGCTTGATGGGTAGCGGGGGTATACTTTGAGCGGTCTTTACGCTCAAAGTTTGATTTTGGTGGCGTAGATGTCTCGGGAGCAGGTGTGGAAGGTAGTGGTGCATGCCCTACTTGGGCATGGGGTTAGCTGGCCGATTTTTTGTTATTCTTGTTACCATTGTTATAAGGCTTTTTAGAAATTTTAGAAATTTTAGAAATTTGATCTTGTGCTTCAAGGAAAAGTACAGGGAGGTTGAGAGAAATACTAGAGGTGCTAACTAAGTGTAATTGAAATCACTGAGTAAGCTAAGCCACCCTATCTTGATCTTGCTATGCTGTGTAGCGTAGCATAGTGTAGCAACGTGTCTTGTAACGAATTTCTAGTTGATTGCCTGAACAACTATCTCCTAAAGCCTGCTATGCTACATAGCGTAGCATAGCGTAGCAAACTCCTTGACTAGAAAACTTGCCAAACTATTTCGCGCATCTTGAGCACCCCCGAAGACTCTCTGCATCGTTTCTGAGTAGGCTGTCAGCTGGATGAATTACCCAACTAGAAAACTTGCCAAACTGGATAGCCTAAACTCAAAGCATTCATTTCTTGCCAAAGTGACATGACGTTGCCTGAACTGCGTAGACCTGGAGAAGCAAGAATGCCTTGAAAATTTAGGGTGTTTCAGGCCTTTAATTCTTCTAGTGTGATATCATCATCATCCCTTTCTTCTGTAGGCTCCTCTCTGGGACCTCTTTATTGCCCCTCTTGTATGGTACTCATCACACTATTAGAAAAATCTTCAAATAAACTCTTCTAATGTGGTCTATTTAGTGAAAAATTACTTTTTTTTATCTACAAATAGACTTCTATTTTCTCTTCATACCTCGCAATACTCTCTTTTGTATCACTACTTATTTGTCTAATGATTTTTATTCCAAATCTTCCATGCTATTGCAGAATTTCTTAGACTTGTCATAAAATGAGTCATTGGTAGTGTTAAACTCTTGCACTCCATTAAAGCCCTCTGAAACTTCATGGCTTTATTCTTTTCTCTTCATTATGCATGGGGAAGAGTGTTATGTTTGACCATGTTACTATCTCTTATTTTGGCCTCTAATAGCTCCACTTGGTCAAATAACATCTTTATTTGCCTTTCATGCTCATTTTCCTTCATTTATGCTTGGTCCAAGGGATCTAGGAGTATGGTAATTATGTTAGCTTGCTCTATAGATAATACTCTCATATCCTTAGCATAGTTTAGAGTTGTACTTATTTTGTTTGTAGCCACCTTTTCTGTTGCTATGTCTACATTTATAGCTAGATCATGGAATGTCACATTATCCTTATTTAGCTTAACCTTTATTTTTATATAATAAATAGAGGATGTCAGATTCTCTACCACTAAAGTTAAATATTATTCCTTAGTAACAATGTTTAAATTACTTACCTTCTTCTAGAGAGATTAAGTTCATCTTTCTTTCCATGGCTTTTGCTAAACCCTCCAACATTAGTTGCTTGTCTTATATACAAACCCATATTTTCTTTTTCATATATGGAAAAGAAAAAAAAAAGAAAATGGTTAATTCTTTTTTGACACCTATAAATTGATGTATAATCTTTGAGACAACATCAAATATACTTACCATATGATAAGGTGAGTTTCAAACTTGTTACCTCCTTTATCTACTTGCAAACCTCTAAATTATTCAAAATTGATTTGTTAGCTAGAGAAGTGATTTGTTCTACTCCTCTTGACCTATTTCATTGAGGTTTAAACCAAAGAGGTCAAAAAAAGAATTTGAACTTTATCTATCCCCTTTTATATTTTCATATGATAAAAGTAAATCATTTAAGAAATCTAGTTTCTCTTTGATCATATCTTCCTTCTAACCTTTAGGGATTAAAGGAGGGCTTAAATGTAGCTTCTTGGCTTCTCATTCTGAGGCTCTCTTTTCTTGAGCAACTTTTACAAAATGAATAAAGTGTTAGTATCATGTCATCCTTGGCCAACATCAAAACTAAAAACTATGCTATTTTATTCATACTTAGCAAAATATAATTGATTAAAACATAAACTTACTTATTCTCTCTTTTATCTTCTCCTAGAAGATCTTTATTCTAGGGATGTTGATGGAGATGTCTTCCTCCTTTGAAGAAATTTCCTCTTTCTTGAAGCCCTTCCTTTCTCAATAATTCTAGATGTTCTCTTCAAAGTTCCCTCCTTCCTTGCTTGTATGTATTCACTTATTTTCTTATGAGGTTCTTCTATTTTTTTAGACATTGAAGAACCTACTCCCTTCCTTTTCCTTAATGTCAATGTTAAAGAATCATTGTCGTTGATGTTGTAAGTAGACATTAGACTCCTCAAATGTTAACACAATAAAGGCTTGAAGTCTACCTTTGAAGTAAATTTTATTTTCTTCTCTTCACCTTTGGTAAAAAAAAGTTACCACAATCTTTTATTAACCTATAATAAATCCCAAAATTGGGCCTCTCTCTTAACATAGTTTTCTTTCATTTTTTGTCCTCCTAAGGTAGTTTCTCCATATTCTTAACTATTCCTTAATAGATTGCTAGTGCCTAGTTGGCTCCACTTCCTTGAGATACTACTCTATACAATCCATACAACTACTTAGGGGCCAACTCCCATTTCTAGTTGATCTTATTATAAAATGACCCTTTAATGAATAAAGGGAATAACTTCTTTAAACCATCATTTGTCTCCTTTTATGTGTTGATAATGTTCTTCTTCTTTGATTTGATTAATTCTACCAAAACTGTTAGTTCTACTAAATTAAACTTTAAATTATTAATCTTTATTATTCTCTTTGGGAAGCCTAACCAATACCTTAGTGTGGCTAGGTCCCTAGTGATGATAACTTGCTTCCAATCTACAAGAATGACAAAAATAACTTTCTTTGCTAAGCAGTTTTTTATTAGGCCCACACCTTCTACCATGCTAGGGTAGGGATGCTTTAGACCTAAAGCACATAAATTCCCATCTTATTAAAATTATTAAAATATTTAATTCCCTTTCCTTCAAATAACCACTTTTGGGCACTTTGCACTTTACTAGTGGATCTCACTTCAAACTCTTCCACTACTTCCATGACGTTAATGAATTTTGTGTCATTGATGCTTTATTGAGCTACAAGTAAGCACATTTAGTTGTTAGTAAAATTTCATATTTAACCTTTTTGATAATAAGAACCAAGTATATTATTATACTTTTAGGCATTAGGATGATTCTTTACGCCTTTACCTACTCTACACTTTATAAGCTTCATTTCATAAAGAGTGATGCCATCCTTGGCTAGCATACTTCCTCAAAAATCTATGGATTCTTAATTGCTCATGCTATGCATTGAAATGGGACATCACCTAAGGTTGCTATTTTTGATACTAGGATAGACCTTGTAAATTCCTATTAGATCTAAGCCTAGCATTATATTTACTAGAAAAATCTGTTCAAGTATTGAGAAACAAAAAATAATTGTTATGAAAAATTAAAGAAATAGTGGTAAACTCTACAAAATTTTTAACTCAAAGCTTAGCTTCAAAAGAGAGTGAGCATGGTTGAAGAAATTCCTTGCTATTATTGGTTCCACTTCTACATCCTTGGTTGCTACTACTACAACTTGCCATCCCTATTTTGTTGGTTAGTATCACTATTGCTTTTTGCTATACTTATGTGTCATTTCTTAAAATGATTTGGTGAAAATGAAATATTTGGTGGTAAATTTATCTTTACCATTGCTTAAGTAACTAAAGAAATGATGTGTGCTTTAGTAGTTTTGATGTGCATAATATTTCAATGTCACTTAACTTAGACATCTTGTCTTATTCCTTCTTAAGCTTCTAAACTTGATTTACTTTTTTTTTTTCTTTTGCTCTAGGTGAACATGGCTACCTATCTAGGCTCTCTACTTCAATCTCTAATATTGGACCATCTTGCAAGCTAGGTATGTTGGACTCTATATCTTTCTTTTCTTAACACAAAATTAGGTTCAGTTTCTCTTATATCCTCTATAGAAATTATTGAGGATGAACTCTTTTCTCAATTAGATCTCTTTTTTCTTAATGGAGAGCCTCTATTAATGAATGATCATTTGATTGACTTACTTGAACTAAGTCATAAGGGTGAACAAAAGACTCTTTAGCTTCATGTTTTTCTCTTCTAGGGCCTTTGGAAAGGCATCTTTACAACTTTACAAAAGTATTCAATTTCTTTCATTTGGGGATACAATGATATACCTAGTTGGGACCCAAAACTTGTATGACATTATATCATTTTGGAAGAAGATTCCAAACCTATTAAAAAAAATGTATGAAAAATTTTTCCCACTATAGATTTTTCTATAAAAGAAGAAATCACTAAACTATACAATGCTAGATTCATTCATCTTATTAACTATTTTTATTGGATTTCTAACATGGTAGTGGTACCCAAAAAGAATGGTGACATGGATTTCTAACATGCATTAAATTTCAAAACCTTAATAAGGTCACTTTTAAGAATGACTTTCCTTTACTTGACATTGATCAGCTCCTAGATTTAGCAATTGTCCATGCTATTCTATCCTTCATGAATGGGTTTTCTAGTTACAACCAAATCCAAATAAATCTAGAGCATTAGCAATATAACACTTTCATAACTCCTTGAGGAATAATTTGCTACATTATAATGCTCTTTGAACTTAGGAATGATGGAGCTACCTATTAATGAGCTATGAATTTCATCTTTAATGATATGATATTCAAAATAATTAACAATTATATTGATGATTTGACCATTAAATCCACCTTGAAAATTGACCATGCTTTAGACTTAGATCAATTCTTAACTTACTATGACAAAGTTAACCTACGTTTGAATCTCAAGAAATGCATTTTTGGGATTTTCATAGGTAAGCTGTTAGATTATCTTATGTCTTAAGATAGTAGAGTTGTTGATCCTAATAAGGTCAAAGCTATTTTAGATCTTGCATCACCTAGGAACATTCAAGATATGCATATGATACAAGATCATCTTCAATCAATTTTTTTTCAATCTTACCAATCGTCTTCATCCCTTAACTCACTTACTTCATACATCCACCTCTTTAATTTAGGATGACAAGTGTTAAAAAGCCTTTGATTCTAGCCAAAATTTTTTTTGATCACCCTTTCCATTCTACATCCTCCATAATTTGATAAACATTTTTATCTTTATCTTTCTAAATCTAATCATTCCATATCTGCCATGCTTTCTCAAAGTTGAGAAGATGGAGTTGATCTTTTCATATATTACATATTTCATCCTTTCTTAGACTATGAGACTAGGTACTCTAACATTAAGAAATCTTGGCCACGTATTATGTTTGCTCTTAATATATGGAAAGATTATCTTCTCCATGCTAAGGTATTTATTATATGCAAAATAAACATTCTTAAAGTCATTGCTAATAATCCTTTTGATACTCACTACTTGGTTTATTGAAAGACATTTCTTATTAAGTTTAACCTTTGATTGCTATTTCAATTCTCTATAAAAGATGAGGCCATAGCTGATCTTATTTCTTCATTTGAATCAATTGACATTGTTTACAACTTACATACTAATGCTAAGAATTTAGATGTTATCCTTTATTTTAGTTAAGCACATACTTCCTTTAGATCTAGTGCAACTTGTGTTCTTATTCTTTCCACTAAGAGATTCCTTTACCAAGTTTATAAGCTTGAATTTCCATGCACTAACAACATAGCTAAATATGAGACTTTAATATGAGGTCTATTATTATCCTTACAAATTAGGTTAAAACTATTACTATTTATAATGACTCTCAGCTCATCATAAATCAAGTTAATTATGAATATGATTGTGAGCCTCCTCACCTAGTTCCTTATGTAGAAATGGGTAAGGAACTTATCCTTTCCTTTTTTTCTCATACCTTTAATTATATTCTGCAGTCTAAAAACATGCTAGCCAATGCCTTGATAACATTTTTCATTCATGATGATCCTTTAACTATATGAGATCAAGTCGTATAATCAATTTTCTTATCAATTATTACACAATCTTCCAATGTCTTAATTAGTACTATCAACACAAATGATAAGAATCAACAATATGTCGATCTTCTTCATTATCTCACTACTAGGGAGACCTCTAGTCATCTCACACCTACTCAAAAAGATACTTTATGTAAATGTTGTTGATATTTCTAATTAGTGAATCCTGATATCTTATGTTGAGATTCTTCTATGGGTGTTCTTATATGTTATTTTAGTCTTGCAAAATCTAAGATAGTCCTTGACTAGGTTCAGTCAAGAGTTTGTGATGTATACTTAGGATTACATTCCTTGGCTACTTGTATCATCTTCTTAGGCTATTGGTGGCCAACCTTAGCTAAAGATACATACCATCTAGTCAATACATGTGATAGTTGCCAAAGATATGTCTTACTTATTTATCTTCCTTCATAGGAACTTACAATATCTCAAATAATTTGGTGTTTTTAAAAATGTTGTTTAAACCTTATTGGTGCTATTAGCCATCCTTCATCTACTGGGTACTAATTTATTCTAACTACCATGAAATATTTCACCAAGTGAGTTAAAGTTGTTCCTTTATGTTCCACAAAATCCTACTTCATATGTCATTTTATCCTCAATCATAGAATAATACTTTTCAGTGCACCTCTCTAAATTGTAACTGATAATGGATCTCAATTTAAAAATAAGAAGGTAGATGATTTTTGCTCCATGTATCACATCACTCAATCCTTCTCATCACCATATTATCCTCAGTCTAATGGCCAAATCAAATCCACTAATAAAACTGTTATCCATTTTTTTCATATCTTGATTAATAAAACCTAATGCAAGCTATCCCGTGCTTTGTGGGTCTACTATATCAATTTCTCTACATCCACTAGTTATACTCCATAATTTCTAACCTATGGTTTTGAGGCAGTCTTACTAATTGAGATCCACATTCCATGTGTCCATGTTACTCTCCACAATTAGTGTTTAGATCAAGATAACAACCACATGCAATGTGTTAAGTTGGATCTTCTTGAAGAATAACAACAAGCTACTCTTCAACACCTACATGAATATCTAGTAGATATTTAGTGTCATTACTCTAGGTAGGTTAGAATCAGAGAGATTCATGAGAATGATATAGTCCTTCATCATTTTCCAAACTCTAGAGATATGAAGTTCTTCCTCAACTAGTGGGGTTCTTTTTTGGTGGTTTAATTTTATAAAAATGTTGTCTACATTCTATCTATGCTGGAAGGACATAAACTTTCATATGCTATTAATAGAAGCTTCCTCACATACTACTACATGTAGCTAATTTAAAGCATTGAACTTGTTGGCTATTTAAGATTGAACAAGTGTTCTTCCAATGACAATTTACTCTTCATTAGCTTTTTATGCTATGATGAGATATATACTATGTTGGGATAATAGGTTTTCTCTAAATCTTGTTTTATTTTATACCATTTTTCTTATTGTTCTTTATCTCTATCTTATATTCTACTATTTCCTTAGCTATTTTCTTTATATTTCCTTATGCTATCTATGTCATTCTACTCTATGTACTTAACATAACTAGTAAGGTTTCTAAGTGATTGAGTATCTCATTACCTCATGT
This sequence comes from Gnetum montanum, assembly GCA_015680685.1. Taxonomy (NCBI): domain Eukaryota; kingdom Viridiplantae; phylum Streptophyta; class Gnetopsida; order Gnetales; family Gnetaceae; genus Gnetum; species Gnetum montanum. Next base: position 56,975 of record MNCI01034145.1, on the reverse strand, counting down.
TAGGGTATTATTGAGTGAGATTGAGTGTTACTATGAAAATATACATATGACATCCTTTTTAGTCATCACTTCTATAGCATAGCAATGTTCTCATAATAGGTGTATGGAAAATATCATCTTTTTGTTGTTTTTTCCTTTTTGCTTTCTATCTTTGAAAACGAAAAATTTTTGCTTTCTTATACTATATTTCTCTCTTTTCCCACTCATTCTCTATCCTTATCTATTTCCATTCCTCTTTATATTTAGCATTAGTGAGGCCATATGAGTGTCTTTTTCCCAATACAATGAAGAAGCATTAAGTGTATTGTGGCATCAGGAGTGTGAATAGTTATATAATTGAGGTCAGGGAGAAGGTGATTTTAGGGATTTAGCCATGTCCCACTTCTATGACATAGCACCCTACCATTGGTATATAGGCAATGTTCCTAGCATGTTTCCCCCTTATTTTTTTGCTTTATCTTTTTGCATTTAGCTATCTCATTATCTTTCTCTATCCCTTTTTCTTTTTATGCTCTACATTAGTGAGGCTAAACAAGTATCTTTGCTTTACTCCAATAAGGGTGTGATTGAGAGAATTGCATGATTTAGTTAGTGCTTTATTAATATTTCTATGTTTGCTTTCTAGGATTTAACCATGCTCCACTTCAATGGTGTAGCACTTCAATGTAGGTGTATTGGTGATGTCCTAGACTTTCTTCCCTATCATCACACTTTGTTTAATCCTCTTTCAAGTACCTACTAATTAGTATCTTTTTTATGGATTATCCTTTGTCCTTTTAACAATATCCATCAAGAGGGGATAATGTTCTACCTACTTTGAATTCTTTTGCATGAGTAAGAGTTTTGTGTTCATTCTTTGGCTTTTTAGTGCAAAATCATCTTTAGTAGTCTAGATTCGACATCCTACATCATTGCCAACATTATTTCTAGTCTCTATCTTCAAAATCTACTAGAAGTGGTGTCTCATGTGACTTGTAGCATAATTTTTGGATGCTTTCTTCATTTCAATATTTAGCATCATCTTTTACATCGATCCTAACTTAATATTACTTTTGACAAAAATGTGCTTCCGATGTACAACATCATTTTTCTTTTCAACATCCAACATTAATTATTTCTCTAACATTTGATATCATTCTTCACATTAGCTATCTACATATAATTTCTTCTATCCATAACACTTTAGAATATTTTGTGGGCTCTAATGTATCATTTCTTTGTAATGTATGAGATATTTTTTTTTGCATATAAATAGGAGGATATTCCTAAATAGAAAGGGTTTGGTTGAAAAGTCAACAATCCAATTGATTAGCTTTATATATGTTGACTTAGTACTTACACATTGGTGATTTGAAAAGCTATCTAAAGCATCTCTTCAATTTGATGGCATAGTTTTTTAGCATATTTTTTTTCATCTACTTTGTATTTCTCTATTTTTCCATCAACCACATATAGACTTTGCTTCTTCTTTGTATCACATTACACATATGTTTTTCATTTCTTTTCTCTTTACTTACTATTTGACATGCGTTGTTATTTGCGTTATACTTGCTAGTGTTTGGCAAAATACTATCTCAGGTTGTCAAAATTTCCAATCATTTGTAAGTGCTATCTTAATTTAGAGAATTTAATTCTTTAGACCATTTGATGACCACAAAATTACTTAGCTTATTTTCACATTAGGTTGTGTCAAATCTTGGATTATGATGAATCTTACTACAATAGTGGAAATACTATGTTTTCCTTCAAATCTCTTCATTCCAAGTGTTCATCCTGATCAAGGATGAATCTAAAGTAAAAATAATAAGCATCTAGATGTATGTAGATAACTTTAATCTATTGGTGTACATCCTCCATATTTCTTCTTAATCTAGCACAAGATCTTATGGAATCATCTATAGGTGGTAATGCAGTCTTGTGAGAAGAAGACATCTTTTTAGTTTTTAACATAAGTAATGACTACTTATGCTACACTATGGAAGAGCCAATTGTTATGATCTAATGTCATGAAGAAGGAACTCTCATGTTTGGGTGCACTTGCACCTTTGATATCCAAGATACTTAACATTCAGTGTATCTTTCTCATATTTTATGATGAGTTGCATGGCTTGGCTAGGTCGATGAGATGTTGTTGACGCGATCCCATCAATGGGATTTGATTGATGCAGGGTTTGACCTATTGATGCATACCTATCAATGGGGCATCCTATTTTGCTTATAAATGTGTGTGTATCCATTGCATTTATGCCATAATTCTCATAGTTGTAGCAAAGCTCTAGTAGTTTTTCCACTTGAAAGTTAGAATATTTTCTGAGTGCTTGTAGTAGGAGTCAAAGAGTGTATGGATCTTTATTTGAGTGCTATTGTACTTGAGCACTTGAGTGTGCGCAACAATAAAGATGAGCTTTTTGATCAAACCTTGCAGCACTTGGACTAGATTATTTATTTTGTTTAAGAATTTAATATTCAAGCAATTTCCTTTAATGTTTTAAGTCATTAAGAAATTAATTAATATAGATTAAATAGCAAACATAAGTATGACCACTTCAAGCATACATCTAACACTTGGTAATCCTAGTAATGCCTAATGTTTGGTAACCTAGTAGTGTTATATGTGTTCAGGACATGCACGGTAAGTGGAAATAGATGCTTATGTTAGAATTAGTTAAGTGTTAGCTAGTTGTTAGATTACTTTAGTAATTAAATTACTTTATTCTTTATTCTTAGGCAACATTAAAACATAAAAGAGAAAATAATAAAAATCATGTATCTTAGTTACACTTAACCATACCCTTGAACTTTAAAAGTGGAATTGTGAAGATAACAATTGCAATGGTTAGTTTCACCTCCTAGAATCAATGTACTTAAAAACTTAAAGTCTTTGGAATTTGACCAGCTAATTGAGTGAATGCTAATGATTCATATGGTTGGGCATAGGATATACTCGTTACTCATCAGTGGCACCATTGTTGGGGACTTTAGTTAGTTTCATGCACTATCTAGGACTTAGTGAAAATTATTCAACATCATTGGATTGAACCTTACAGTTGAAATCATTCTAACTAATAATAATTGTAAAAAGCACACTAATTTTTACTCTAATCCAAAATGTCTTGTTCTCATAAGGATGATTCTTTATCAAATTTGAGCACACATCCAATCAAAGGAATGAACGATCAAACTAGCCAATGCCCCAACAATGCTGAGTAGTTTATACTCATTTTGATGAGTATGTTTCTGATTTCACCTTCATCCTACATTTGGATGACCAGATGTGGTGGAGGGACATGGAGAGAAACATTGTGTTGCTGCCTAATCAATTAGTCCTTGAGATGCTCTAACAAACCCTTCTGACGTTGGGCATCCAGGGGCTTCATGCTAAGTATGTTGTGTAGGATCATGACTCTAGGGATTACCATCCCATTGAGGCACAACATAAAATCAATTGAAAATAGAAGAAACACTATGAAGCTATGAAGGAAAAATGGTTCAATAGCCCCTTGTTCTTGCTATACTAAAAAGATAGTGATTATCCCTTCTTTGGGGGTTCTCATTTCATTGACTCTCCTCCCCTTGGTTTTGATGAAGGTAGCTTGAACTAGAATTTATAGTCCATTGTAAATAATCCTAGTTTAGGCAAGAATAGGTTCCATGATCATGGGGGATCCAAAGATAGGAGTCATGGTAGGAATAGGGATAGGCATCACAATGATGATCATGGTTGTGATCATCAAAGAGTGGATGGTAGGGACCACGGTGCTAGCCCTCCTTCCTCTTCACCTTCATCATCCTTCTCTTCCTCCTGTAGCTTCAACCAAAGCTATAGAGGATGTGACCATGATGGAGATGATCAATAGAACAGAGATGATGAGGATCATAGGGCTTGCTGGACTAGTCAAGATTAAGGGCATGGGCAATTAATGGAGGTTTGCCACCTTGAGAGAAGGGATAACATAGGGCATCATAGGCATCATGGCCATCATAGAGGCCATGACTATGATGAGCCTTTGCTTACTACTTGAAATATGCTAAGTATTGTTGAGGTAGTGAGAATTCAAATGAGGCATGTGAACGATAGCCAAATAAAGTGGCTGGATATGAAAAATATTCCCAAGTTTGAAGGGGGATATAATTCAAATTCACAGAACCATCTACAAGCCTTTCATGATGCCTATGCCTTACAAAATGTAGAGAATGAATGAAAAAAACTTAAGTAATTTTCCAAGCCACTCATAAAATAAGTTAAAAGTTGATATTGGTCTTTGGAGATAGAATCAATCTATAGATGGAGTATGATGCTTGAGCTATTCAATGACAAGTATTAAATGTACTCTTGAGTGTTCAATCTGAGAAAGTAGATCCAAGGTTGGAGATAAGGAACACATGAACCCTTGGATGTAGCTATAAATAAGTACTATTCTCTTTTGCACTGATGTTCTTATCCTTCTTTTCCACTAGAGTTCCCTTCAAATCAAACATCTTCCAAAGTGCATATTATCATGCTAATGCATGTAGTAATTGATTGGATAAAGGCTTACCATCTTCCTAGTAAAAGATCTAACCCTTGGAGTCCCTTAATATATTTGGAAATTGCTAGAAATGACCTTTGCAAATCTCTTCTAGATTTAGGTTCTAGTGTTAATTTGATTTCTTAGGCGATGTACAAAGCTTGAAACCTACCTCCACTTAAGAAGAGTAATATTTACCTTGAGTTGGCAAATCAGTCCATCATTGTTCCCTTGGAATTATTGGAGGACATTGTGACCATCGTCTATGGATGGTTCTATCCTACTGATTTTCTAGTGATCCATGTTGATAATTGCAAAGGGAACTTCCTAATCATCATGGGAAGGGCTTGGCTAAGTACCATTGATGCACGGCTAGGAATTAGAGACATTTCCAAGGAAAATTCATTTGGAAAGATCAAGAAGAAAGAGTTCCATGCATCATGTATAGTGATACAGGGTGCAATTATGTGCAAAAATTATGGGCCATGAAAAGTACAGCAATCAGAACATGCAGAAATTATGTAGATGAAATAGAGATTCAAAGATTTTTGTATGTAGTAGCCACAAAATAGGAGGATACTTAGTGGTTGATAACTGATCCTAAAAGCAATACACTTTGCATGGAATCAACTGAGAGCTTGATGAGTGCCTATGCTAAAGGCATGGATGAACTAGAGCGAGTTCATCACTAACTCTTCAATGATGAACCTAATGATACTTATTTGAAAGAGTTAGAAATCCCTAAAAATTTTAAACAGGAGCCCTTAGAGTTGAAAACTCTACATGCAGGCATGGAGTATGCTTTTCTAAAAAATGGAAAGTCAGTAATAATCAATCCCAACTTGCTCTTAAATAGAAAGAGATGTTGTTGAAGGTGGTTATCAAATGGTCAATAGCCTTTGCTTGGTCATATCTTGAATTCACTAGGATTGATCCTAGGATATGCTAGCATCACATATATACTAATCCTTCCATCAAGCTAAAGAGGTAGCCGCAGTGGTGGTTGAACCCCAAGTTGAAAAAGATCATCAAGGAGGGGATTGAAAAACTCCTCAAGGTGGGGTTCATCTATTCACTTTGGATAGCAAGTGGGTTAGCCCACTTTTGATTGTGCTAAAGAAAGATGGTAAGTGGAGGGTCTATATTAACTTTCGGTTGCTAAACATGATGACATACAAAGATAATTTCCCATTGCCATTTGTGGACCACGTATTGGACAGTATCTTTGGGCATTTTTTATAGGTTTCTGGATGGTTATAGTGGCTATAACTAGATTCAGATTGCATTAAAGGATCAGGCCAAAACTACATTCACAAGTCCTTGGGAGACTTTTGCATAGAAAAAGATGCCTTTTGGTCTGTGCAATGCCCTTGCAACCATCCAGTGCCTTATCATTAGGATTTTTCAATAGTAGAATAGTAGTAGGGTGGAAGTGTTCATGGATGACTTTCCATCTATGGCGCTACATTGAAGCAAACCCTGGACCACCTTGAGTAAGTGCTGAAAAGGTGTGTGGAGACTAACCTTCAAATCAATTGGCAAAAGAGCCACCTGATGGCCTAAGATGACATTGTGTTGGGGCATAGAATTTTACAAGCAAGGATCAAGGTGAATCCTAAAAAGCTTAGGGTTATCCAAGGAATTACCCATTAGCCAAAAATTGTTAAAGATGTCTAGTTATTCCTTGGACACACTGACTACTATTGGAAATTCATAGAGAATGTCTCTAAGGTTGCTAAACCATTGGTAGAGCTGACAAAGAAAGATGCTCCATTCATATGGATCAAGAAATGCAAAAAGACATTCCAACAACTCAAAGAAAAGCTTGTAGAAAGTTTAATTCTACAAGCACTAGATTGGTCTTGACCATTTCACATCATGATGGATGCATCAAACTATGCCTTGGGAGCTATGCTTATGTAGTTGGATGATTGAAAATGTGCATACTACATCCATTGTGTAAGCCAAAGTATTGTGGGTGCATAGCTCAACTACACCACAACAGAAAAAGAGCTGATGGTGAAGGTGTATGCCTTGAAGAAGTTCACGTACTATGTGCTTAAATACAAGGTGTTTGTTCACATGGATCATAGTGTAATTTTCTTCTTAATGAACAAATTGATGGTGAGCCCTTGTGTCATCTGATGGAAGGTGATCTTGTAGAAGTTTGATCTTATGATGGTAGATCGAAAGAAAATCAATAATGTGGTTGCTGATCACTTGTCTTGGTTACAATGGGACAACAAAGAGGAGGGGAGCCTACTTTTTGATTAGTTCCCTTATGAACTCATCTTTGCTGGTGTGATAAATCAACAAGTGTCTAATGAACCTACATGGTATGATGGTATCCTCACTTATCTTATGACTTAGGAGATGTCACAAGAGTTAGGCCATAGGAAGAAACAATAGTTTCTTCATTAGGCCAAATGGTTCATGAAGATTAATGGACATCTTTAGAAGGTATGTGCTGATGGCCTAGTTCGTTGGTTTGTTCTTGATGTTGACCAACTATGCATTATCCAAGATGCTCATGAGGGCTCTTGTGGAGGCCACTATGCTAGGAGATGCATGACCATTAAGATCCTGATGGAAAGGTATTATTAGCTAACACTCTTCAGTGACATCCATCAATTTATCCACTCTTGTGATCCTTGTCTATGTGATGGTGGGATGACCATTCAAATGGAGGGACCTTAGTAGTGGATCCAACCACTAGAACTCTTTAACATTTGGGGCATTGACTTCATGGATTCCATCACATTCATGTCAAATGGAAAGGCGTACATCATAGTCACTATTGACTATTGTATGAAATGGGTAGAAGTAGCAACCATCACTGACTATACATCTTTCACTATTGCTTGATTTGTATAATAGAATATTGTAAATAGGTTTGGGGTGCCACGTGCATTGATTTTTGATAATGGTACTCATTTTATAGGCATCACCTTTCTTAAGCTTATGCAATGCTTGAGCATCAACCATAAATTAATAGCACCCTATCACCCCCAACCCAATGGTCAAGAAAAGGTTTACCAATAGGGAGATCTCTAAGATCTTAACAAGAACAATTAGCAAATATTGGAGAGATTGCAGCACAAAACTTAATGATGCCCATTGGGTTTACTGCTTAACATGGAAACTCCCTATAGGCTACTCCTCCTATGAGCTAGTGTAAGGAAAATTGCCAACTATTTCAATGTAATTTAAGCTCTATACAATTTCAATAGCCTGTGACCTTGACCTTGACTTGACCCCAGCACAGAAAGAAAGATTGATCAACCTCAATGTGCTAGATGAGATCAGATTGATAACCCTATCTTTGAATGAAGTGCACAAAGCATTCAATAAGAAATGCCATGACCTTAGAATAAGGAAAGTAAAATTTCAACCTAAAGACAAGGTCCTCTATTAGAACCCCACATATGTGCCAAAATGAACCAAGTTCTAAACATTGTGTGAAGGGCCTTATATCATTTACATAAGATTTTCTTTAGGGGCCATGTTGATCTACAAACCTGAAAGCCCAAATAAGAAGCAATTGGTCAACATGCAACAACTAAAACATTTCCATGAGCTTAAGTGAGGAAGTGAAAGCAACACCTCATTGGATGGACAACCTTGCCTAATCTTTTAGATCTCCTCCTTTTAACTTAGTTGTGGGGGAGAGGGCCATCTGTGCTAACCAATTAAGTGGCTCCTTAGATTTTATCCTTTTTGTTTTACACTTTTTCATTTTACAGTTTGTTATTTTTATAGTTTTTATTTTACAACATCATTAGTACGTTTTAACTTTCTTAAATATTTTACAATTTTCTTTTATATTTTACTTTATTTGGTCTATTTTTCTAATAAATTGTTTTATTGCCAACAGGACATAGTGATGCTATAGCTATTTGCTAATGGTGATTTGTACTTATTATTTTTGATTGCTAATGTCTGGTTTCTAGCTTATAATTTTGATGATTAATAACTAAGACAAAGTTTCTCTTTCATGAAATAGGAAATGAGTCTATGTCATCCACCTATCGACAACAATCTAGGGTGTTCTTAGTTTTGGAAATATGAGGTTCCTTTCATTAGTAAAACTTAAAGAAACTTATGACCTTGGTAATTTCCAAACTTGGAAAAGATCAAATGGATTGATAAGGATATAACTGTAAGGGAACTCGACACTCTTTGTACTTGCCTACTCACTTGAGTGCATGAGTGTTTTTCATGTATTTCTTATCATTTTGTGTCAACCAATAACAGAAAGTTAATAAGTCTTTTCATGGTGTTGTTCCTATTTAAAAAATTCATAGAAATAGAAAACATATAAAAAGAATGATGGAAATTTAAAGCACACCCCTTAAATGAAAATAATAAGATGTAAATAGTAGTTATGGGACTAGAAAGACATATTACCCATGCCTTAAGGTCCCCTCTAACTAAGGCCCTTTCTTACTTTCTACTTCTCTTTTATTCTCCAATAAGGAATGATGGTTGTTTTTTGGAAGCATTCTTATGTCTCGAGAGGATGGACTAGTCTTAGAGTATCAATGCAAAGTCACTAAAAGTAGTTGCTTTTGATCTGGACTAAGGATGGACTTTATTAGGTCATTTAACCATCACATCCACAAGGGACTTCATGTGACCATGAGACAGAACTCCATTTCATCTTCTCTCTCATCCATTAATGCTATCCATAATTTCACCTCACTGCTAGTTTCCATGTCTTAGTTTGATATGTTAAAATTCTTAGGTAGATTCTTTCAGATTAGGTCCTTAACTTTCCATAACCATTAATTAACTATGGGATTCATAGACTCCTTGGTTTGAGGATATGCAAGGGCAAAAAGGGCATGAGCTTGTTATGGGGAAGATCCACCTTCATATCTCTTAGTTGGCTAGTTAATTTCCTTATCCTTAGGCATTTTTGCAATTAAAACCATTTTCATTCCCCATTTTTTGCATCTAATTGTGTGCTCCTTAAGGCATTTCCTCCAATAAACTTTCATTCTCACATCCATTATCTAATTTTTGAGAACTCATAAGCCCTATTCAAGAATTTCATCATGTTCATAGCTTTTTTGGCTCTTCATAGACCCTAATTTCATGTAAAGAATTCTCATAATTTTTGAAATATTCAATGTGGAAAATTTTGTCCAACAGCTCCATTGATGGGATCTCGTATACACAACCCACCCATCAACGAGACCTTATTGACAGGGTTCCATTGACGCAAGGCAAACATTATTTATATATACATGCAAACATTTAGCAATATTTCACATTCGAGCCAAAATGAAAAGGTGGGA